>VZTU01013783.1:40459-53742 GCA_013400835.1 Zapornia atra
TCTTACTCCATGTTTTGTACTGATATCGTTGTACCTAATTTCTAGAAAGCAGCAAAGAAAAAAGCCTTTAAACAAGATTATCCCTGAGAGTCTTACACAAATCAGGCCAATGTTATCCCCATGATACCTTAAAAACTAAGATACTTAAAAGCAGTCAAAAAAATTAACCAACTAGAGAGGCCTAATGTGCCAAAACACAAAGCATAAAACTAAAAATAATCACTAGAAGCAAAGAAAAAAAAAATGTCCCAATCTGGACAAAAATCTATAATTTACCAATCTGATAAACTAAACTTAATTTCCAATTTGGAATTAAAATGAAACTAGGTCTTTTTTTTTTTTTTTTTTAAATGACAGCTAAAATATGTGTAGACTGAAGAACTTTTTAAAGCCAGCTGAATTAGAAAGTTACTCTTATGCTATGGAAGAACAGGGCTGAAGAACAAGCAAGTAACTGTTCACCAGAGTGAAGCGCTTGGCGGGGGCAAAATTGGTAACGAACAAATGGTGATCTGAAACTGGCCTTTAAATGAAAGATAAAAGACAGTACAACACAAGATCCTATGGTCTGTGGACAAGGACACCGCTTCTCTAATCTGGCAAGATCTGAACACAAATTGGCTTGCTGTACAGCTGAAGCACGTCAACCCCGCTACGGCTCAGCTGTCACACCCACACTGCTCTCCTCGCCCAAACAGCTAGCCGCAGGACCACCGCTCGTTTCCGCCGCCCAACGGGATGGCGGGGCTCTTCAGTCCCCCTCCGCGTCCGAGTCGGCGTACTTGAGCTCGCACTTGACATCGAAGGGCTTGTCCTTGGCCTCTCTGGAGGCCTGTGAATCCCCAGGCTGCAGCTGGCCGTTGCCACAGTCAGGCTCGGTCTCGTAGCCGGTGTCGTGCGCCGGCTTGGGCTGCTCCCCGCTCTGGTGGCTGACGCTGCCCTGCTCCACCAGCGTCTCCTTCACGCTCTGCTCACAGTCAGAGAAGTCTGACTTTGTCTTCTTCTTCCCGAGCAGCATGACAGAGCGGAATTTCAAGCACTGCCCTGGCAAGTACCCTTTGTAGCAGTTGTAGGAGAGCAGGCACAAGAACAGAATAAAGAAGAAGAGGAAGAGGAACATCAACAGGAAGTTATCGTTTGACTTGAGGAACATAGTCTTTTCCGGGACTGCATCGGGAATCGAGTTGAAGAGCTCTGTGTTGGAGGGCGCACTCGTTAGGACAGGGCCAATGGGCTTTGTTACTATCCTTCCTGTCGTGACTGGTACCATCTGAGTGGTCGAGGTGTGAGCAGCAGACCCCTCGGTTGATAGAGGTGACACTTTTAGCACATCACTATTACCTTCTGTTGGCGCAGCTGCCACAGTGGGACCCACCGTGGTGTGCTGAATCTTTTTCAGTTCCAAAACATGCTTAGCCAGCACTTGAGAAAATTTCTTATTCTTCACTTTTTCTTCGGATAAGCACTGGTAAACACCACTGTCTCCTTCTGATAAATTGAAGATGAGCAGCGCCTTTTCCAGCAGACGGTACTTGGGGCTCTCCACTCTGAGCACGTCATCTTTGAACTTCCAAACTACCTGTGCCAAATTGGACTTTTGAGAACACTTGAGTTCTGCTGTGCTCCCATGCTTGAATGTATGCTGTAGGGAATTCTCTCTTACTTTATCTGGAACATCAAAATAAACGTGCAGAGTATCAGCAATGATCCCCATTTGCTCTAATCCGTACAGTTTCACAAGACTCTGCGCTATAGTCTTAATGGAAACGTAAAGATTATGGCATTCAGGTTACCTCACAAGACCAAGATGACAGCATGCAAGCAGCTCAGTGAAATACTCAGCCTCAGCTGCGTGCCAGACATCAAGACAGACTAAGAGATAGGACACCTCAAACTTTAAGACAGCCTCCACTTCTAGATAAAGATGAGATCTCGCTGATCCGCAACAGACCCTGCATCTGAGATGAACCATTGTTTGAGGCAAGGTGCTGAACTTGGTATCGCTTTATATGCAACTAGTGCATTTTAAGTAAATCAGCAACTACAAAAAAAGAAGAAACTACAAAATATCAAGAAGAGACAAAGTGCTGTTACTCAAACTCTCCTCTGAAAAAAAAAACAAACCAGCACTTGTGGCACACGCACAATGCCACACCATAAATTAACAAAAAACTAACAAGCAAAACCATCTCATGGTGGTCCACACTTTGCTTGGGTTAGAAATAAAAATGGAGCAAACTAAACTCCCAAGAGCTTAGTTTACTGCTGTACAAATCTCCTGTAACGCTACTCCTCCTTAGGCTGATCTGGCGGGAGCAGCACAGGCTGTAAAGGACAGACGTGTGGTTACTTGCCTTAGAGTGCCACAGAAGGTACTTCAGCTGCTTTCCATCACGCTCCAAGTCCCCCCTCCCCTCTCGCCACAAAACCTGCTGTTTTCAGGACCCTTTCATCTGACCCAGGAGCAATAATCAATGCTCACAGCAGAACGTCAAACGCTGTGCCACCGCAGAGGCAGGCGCCTCTGGACTAGGAGTACTTAAGGCAAACACTGCTTTCACTCCTCCCAGGCCGCGGTGGAGGTGCCCCCGCTCATTTCAGGGGTTTGTGCACTGCACACTGAAACGCACACAGACATTTTGAGACAACATGCAGGCTGCACAGACAGGCTCTAATATTCAAAAGCAGAATCTCATACCTATTAAATATAAACAAATGTCCAGATAATCACAAAAAACAAGCCAAACTAAAACACAACTCGTTCACTACTCCACCTACACAGGTGAAATAACTCTTTGAGGATTAACTCACCAGAACAAGACGATGCATCTCCACCTATGTTCTGAATCCAATTCCTGTGAAAGGAAGTCCAAGCATTACAACTTCAAATCTCGTTTCCCACAGCCCACCCATCCTCTCCTATCCAGCAAGATTCATCTTAACTAAATAGCACCAGCAGACACAGATGGCATAGGAAAAGTCTGTATTTCAAAACAGTCAGGTTAAAAAAAGTACGGGTTATGGGTAAGGGGCAGATGGATGCCACACTGACTATAAGGTAACCAAAAGCCACTTTTACCTTTCAATTTCACTTTCTTTAAAAATATCAATGCAGGAAGCTTCAAGGGGTTTCCAGGCACAGTAAGGATCCCTTGCTAGAACACAGTCAACACAAGTGGTGTACTTGTCACAGAACGCCACCGGAGACTGAACCACACCAGAATTTGAACCAGCGTAGAGGTATCTTCTGCCCTAAAAAACCACAACAGAAAACAAACACAGCCAATCATTTCTTCAAAGCAGAACAATCCAATGCAGTGAAAAACTTTTAAAACATTAAAAGTAAACACCTGCATACATACAGCCTTGTCAGTAAAACAGGGAGCATAAGCATTACTGGTTAGCTTTTGTTTCTAGAAAGGAAAGGAAACTTACTGTGAAAATATTCAGCAACGCTGAAAGTTCAGAACGACAAAGGAACAAAGACCTGAAACAGGTGAGAGTTTCTAAGAATGGGAAGCAGCCCTGTCGAGGCGTGGCTTTATCCAGAAATATACAAACGTGCTGGCAACCCCTGCACGAGGCAAGGCAAGCCTGTCCTGACCACCAGGCTGCAGCAGGCGCACACAGACAGGGCTTGCTGTACGTAGGACCTGCTCCTCTCACCCCCAAGCAGCCCCGCTGCCTTCAGCTCCTCTGTCAGTCAGGTGTCCGCAGCCACATCGGGCCCTACACGAGTGCGCTGCAGCTGCCCACTGGCCGCTCAAGAGGGAGCACCAGACAGTATTCAAAGCAGGCAGCAACTGCATGGCCTCTAGGAAAAGGGAGATGTAAACAGGAAGCCCGGTTGACCCACTGCTGCTGGGGATCCCCAAAAAGCCTCACTAGGCACAGCGGGAAAAGGCCGTGCTCACCCCAAATATCCTTCCCACAAGGGGCAGGCAGCTGCCTACTGCACTCATTTGTTCCACAGCTCAGGGAAAACAATGGCTAAAGGTACAGTGTGGAATTTACACACCATTATGTAAAGCCTCAAGGCAGGGGCCTGCACTGCAACCCAAAAGCACCGGTAACCGACCCTCTAGTCCTTTCAAGAGGCTGTGCATAGAAAGCTAAACCACGCAACCCACCTTGGCAGTGGGCTGGCTTCATCCTGAGCAGAATACTGAGCAGATTTATCAGCACCCCACCACAGTTGTCATGGCAAATGAGCTGGATACAAGCACAGAGTCGCTTTTCACGTACTGCAGCCGTACAGATCTCAGTACAGTGAAATCTACTCCAGAGTTGTGTTTGCACTGAGACTGCTTGACTCCAGCAGGATGAATATGGTCACAAAATGATGGGCAAATATCCAAGAAAGATTTCTACTGGAGAAAGCCCTCAATAACATCACATTTTTGTTGAAGACTTTTTGTCTTGGCAGCAGAAACAGCCTCTAGAAAATAACAGGGAACCTTAGGGCACTTTCATCAAGTATGTAAGGAGGTTTTCCCATAAAAGCTTTGAATAGGTTAGCCTCTTTAATGCAGTCATCATGAGGAAGTCTGTCTTAAAACTAAACTAAGGAACAATCGATTCTGAATAGCAGTAGTCTCTAGAAGCAGCTCTTGATGAAGCAGCAGCACAAACCAGTTTGGATCTGTCTTACATATGAAGCATGTAGACAGCTTTCAAAGAAACTCTTGACACTGGAAGATGAAAGACAAAACTAGATAAAAAACAATCTGTTGGCACTGCTAGAAGATGGACTTTGAAAGAGAATCAAACTTCAGAGACATACATTCAAAGGCAGTCTTTCATCCTGGAATTTAACTTAGGTTGATGGTAGACTAAGCTGGAGCACCCAAAGAAGGAAGTCTGCAGTGGTAGAGAAACAAGACTTCCTAGGAAAAGCTTCCTGCTCTGCCAGAAAGCTCCCCCAAGGCGCTGGGTGCTGCTCCTCTCCCTAGCACATCCAGGCCAAGAGAAGGAAGTCTGTGCAGGGACTGCAGCGTCTTGGCACAGGACGTCGTCGAGTTCAGAGAGCATGGAGAAAGCAGAGAGAGCCATTTTAAACACATCCAGACACATCCTTCTGCCAAGGGGGAGTTAGGAGGATCTATCGATTGTAGGCTCATCTGACTCTGCCCACCACTCTCAAGGAAGGAGGACAGGAAAGTGCCTGTACACTACTGCAGTAATGTGTTCAGAACGGGCTCTGACTCAAGGAAGGACCACCATCAGGGTAATCACTGTTACCCTCTTGCAGTTAGTCCAAGACACAACTATACATACCACAGTATGAATTCCATGGGGGACATGACCTGGGTACCAACTGATTGTGATTGCCACTGTGATGTCCAAGGAAGTACAAACTTGTGCTTTCACACTGGGGAGCAGAAGCAATCCCTGCTTCGTTGGTACCACAACTATACTGCTTTCATGACACTGGCACCTGACCCAACTCACAACTTCTCACCACTGGAAAGGACTGCTGTTTTTATGGGAATGGACCAGGCAGCACTGCTTTAGTTTTCACTGTTAATTTAGAAGCCGAAAGTTGTTATAGCAACATGAAAATTTTACCTTGCAGAAGACAGAAGTTGTTACTCTCCACAGTACCATAACAGAAGCAGTGCTTTATCCCAATCCTAAACTCTGAGAGAAGCTTCTTTGTGAAAAGATAGTGTGTGTTCCTTACATAATTCCTAGGCCATGTCTCACACTGCCCCTTTTTGGGATATTCTTAATGAACGGAGAACGTGGCACTGGATTCAACCCAAATAAATTCCACACCATCGCTTCTACACTAGCCTTGACTACCCAGTGCACACTGAAATGGAGACATCACGTGTCTTTGGTATCAGGCTGTAATGCCTATCCCTTCCTTTTCACTCCCCAGAAGTGAGGGAATCATAATTAAGCCAGTAATTATGATTAAGCCAGTACGAGGTAGGAATGACCCCATGATGTACCTGTGATTAGAAGAACGGGCATTAGCATATGTATTAGAAAAGTTACATATTGTTATCTTCTATCACAGGGCAAATGCTGAAATGTCCTACGAAAGGAAGGCACTTCCAGCTTCCTTTGCAGATAGAGCAGAAGAAACCAGTGAAGATTTCCATGGATGCCTATATACACACATGTAGTATACATACATACAAGTTGTTGGTGTGATGCATCATACAAAAATACTACTAACATCTTTACTAAAATCTGTGAGCACACAAGTTTTTAATCCCCAACTCTGATTTATGAGAAGTATGGTGTGTTCTTAAGAAGTCATTCTATTAAAAGCAAGAAAGGACAAATAAAGTGTACCAGATAAACTTGAAAGAATTATGGCATAATGGTCTCTCCCACTGACTTGATCATGTTCTGTTGACATGTAAAGTATTGTTAAATATCACACAAAATAAAAGCTGTTCCTAAGATATCTTGGCAGTATTCCCAAATCCCTGGTTGCAGAGCATTCAGCAATCACTAGGTAGCTACTGAACGACAGTATTACTACCAGACACTTCAAAGGAGTAATTTTCCTAAAGAAACCCTGAATTTCACCAGCTGAGGGATCTGAGGCTACAAGCCACTGCTTAAGGTAGTAATTTCACAGACACAGACCTGCAGGTCGGCATAACTAGGGATAGAAGCCTAGAACATGCCCAGAAGTGCACAAAGGCATCATCCTCCCACTGTCACACAACCACGCCAGGAGTAAACCCAGAGACTGATTAACAGCACAGAACAACCACCACGCTTGGAGCCTGCGGCAAGGCTTGTATTGCCGGAGCTGCAGCTGGTGCCCTAGGGGACAGACAGAACCTGACCAGAGGTCCTCACCCTCAGCTGCACCAGCGTGACTGCTATCATGATACATCTTGCACACGGGAGCCTGTGAGGTTTGGGACAGCAAAAACCAATTAGTTACACAATTATGAGTGTCTCTGCCAGACCTAAGAAGGGAGAACAGTCTCGTCTATTTTGTCAGATACCCCGCTACTCTGCAGCAGCTTTTCCCAGGGTCACTCCTAGGATTTTTCCTCGCGGATTTACAATGGCCACACGGGGTCAGGATTTTTACACTGGTACCTTAAAACAAGTCAACAGCTTTTAGGATTTGGAATCCAAGTGCAGGAGGACCTGCACACCCATGCCTCCTGCCACACCTTCCCCATACCTCCGTCCCTCCAGCAGCTTGCCACCGGCCAGCCCCGCTGAAACACAGCGGGCAGTCTGCAGCTGGTGGCTCTGAGCACAGGGACAGGCTTCTTCCCACACAACCAGGGTACAAGTTCCCACCAGAAAGTTCTGTGGAAGAGCAATGTGGGATGAATGCTGCAATGCTTATGGCACTTACTTTTTTGGATGAAAGCAAAAGCGTTTGGACTGGCTCAAAGTTTGGGAAAAGCTGTGTTTCTTCAATGATGTGCATTCCATTTTCATAGCTGATCGCTTTGTGCAGGGCGCCTCGGTCTGAAATAACACAGCAATGTATTTAAGAGCCTTAAAATAAAAAGGCAAGGAAAAAAAATTACACAACTGCTATAATCCGCTTGCTGTTTGTCTTAAAACTTCACACACCTCTGTGCCAATGGCAGCCACTAAACCTGCCATTATAAGGAGCTCTGTGCAAGAAATGACCTTCTGGGACAAAGAATGGCCACTTAAGGATTACCTTATGTGTGGTTTTGCACTACTACTGCAACACTTTTTCAAAGCACATCACGTCACACTTACTCACCGTGGCTGCTTCCTTTTTAACAGAAACACCAGCTGGTGTAAAAGCAGTGTAACACACTGAGCACACTGCAGCCTAACAAATCAGTGCATCCTTCTGGAAAAAAGTGTTTTGCAGAACTCACCTGTACTAATGAACATGACATCATATATGCTGCCATTCAGTGCTCGGACTCTGTCCACCACAATCTGGGTATACTTCACATCTCGTTTTACTAGTCGAGGTCTGTCTCCCATTGGAGTCACAGAGTCATCCATTAGAGGATGATCTTTAACAAACTGCAGTGTTTTGTCAGGTAAATTCAGAGAACTCATGTAGTTTGATGCTCTGGCTTCATTGTTTATACACTAGTGAGGGGTGGGGGCAGGGAACAAACCAAGAGAAAAAAAAGAAGAGACAACCAAATTATATCATTTACTTGTACAAACTTAAGACAACAAACAGCAGGATATGCATTTTCTTCTCTGCACTATTTCAGCATTTTCTTCTCTGCATTGTTTCAGCAAGTTAGCACACCTTTACATGATACTCATTCTGCCGATGACGGTCCTCTAGTCTCACAGCACTTGGACGTCTGTGATGTACTAATTCCCCAGCTCCAGACTAAATACCTTTTAGGAAAATAGTCTTTCTGAAATCTCATGCTTCTTGACTACTTTTAACTGCCACCTCACTCAGCAGTAGCCACAAGATGACGGCAGGGAACATAAAGTAATAAAAATGTGAAAGAGACCCAGCAGTATGAAGATTTTAAGTTTGCAGAGCCATGTTCTGCATGGGATAAACCTGCTGAACCTACTGAAACAGTGCAACAGTTGCTATACTTCTGTCCATATGAGCTAAAAAGTACTTGATGTTGTTGCCTAGTGTATATTGGCACCTATTTCACTATTAGAAAATTAGTAACAGAACAGTGAAAATACAAAAGCAGCAAGTAATTATTACATATTTGTTAAAACCAGCTTTGATTCCCAGATACTTAATTCAGAATAAATCACTGGAGTGCTTTTGTGTGAAGTCTTTACACAAAAGAAGTATTTTCTTTACAAAAAAGAAGTATTTTCATGATTAGGGCAAACTAAAATTACACTTTATCAGATTCTCTCATATTTTCTAGTTACTTTACACCTGAGCATTAAAAAAAGAGTAGTCCTCAGACCCAAGACCACAGAAACTTACCGCACCAGGTCGAGGATTAGGAATTTCCCCATTGTATCGTACCCACTTCGTATGAGACTGTTCCACTGTAGCACTCTGCATGTATTTTCCCTTGGAGAAAACCTCTTCTACAGTGGACAGATTGTATGCACACACTGCTGACAGCCCCACATTATTCCTAAAAGTTTGGGAAAGTAAAAAAAAAATTGTTTTTTTAAATCAGAGGAGTAACTGTTACTTCCTGTAGTAACCGACTGAGAGTAAAAATATTTTTTTCAGGAAAAGGCTGCACCACACTTACAGTTGTGGGGTGAAGACCCCATATATCACTGGTTCCTTCAGAGTTGGAGATTTGAGAATAAAAACATCGTTGATAATATTGAAAATTAAATTCTTATCGGGAATGGTACAAATCAATCTGGCCTTGAGAAAGGAAGTCCATTTTTTCTGCAAAGTTCTTAACCCTCCTTGGTCCCTCTTTAGGTATTAGAAAAAAAAAAGGAAGAAAAAAATATGTTAGGAGAATTAACAGTATTTTTGCATTCAGTACTGCTATACAGCACAAAATTACTGAGCCATGTTATTTTTGAACATATCATCTATAGCAACATCAATAGAAGTTAACGAATTCACAAACAGAAAAGCAAGGAAGCCACAGGACATAGTTGATTCAATAAAATAATGCAGAATGGATTCTATCAGTACACAGAGGTAAGAGGAGATAAAATTTATTTTAAAAAACTCAACATACTTCAGCAATACTTGAAAAATTGAGACAAGGAATGTATGTACCCTTAGAAAAGCAACTGCGTATCAAAAGAAGTGAAATGCGCAGGGAAGTACCACGCTGTCCCTTAAGGGAAAGTAACACTGCATTTGTTTTATGTTATCTGAAGGACTATTTAAACTCTAATATTGCAATATGCACGTAAACTTGCCTGACATGACTAATTCCACTAGCAGAAATGGCTTAATCCTGCAAGCAGTTGTCACGTTTATTAAGGATTTGCAGAACCAAGGCATAAAGAAGGAAAGATACATTGACTAGAAATGCTTGAAAATATTTGACACTCAAGCTGTATGTACGTCTCTTCAAAAAAGCATGTTTAAACATTGTTAATATTTCCCATTCACTACCCAGTGCTGTTATGCAAAGTATTAAAAGAAATCTGCAAAATTTATGAAAACAATTAAGTATAAATGCTTACAGATTTGCAGCCTGGCACTGACTCCTATTTCAGCAAATAGCAGCAATAAAGCTCTCATATTCCATGACACTCCCTTTTTAAAGTGTGCACAAGCTGTCAGTGGGCAGAGGGCCATAATAATAAGCCCCATGTAAATCTGCCTCCAGCTGCTTGTTTAATAGAAATCTCAAGGGCACAAACTTGTTATTGATGTTTTGACTTCTGCGTTTAAATATAAAACAGTAAGTCAGAATGCAGCATTTCAGCCTCGTCAAAATGAAAGGGGTAGATAAATTTCCTGTTGGAAACAAAATCCTAAGGAAATTGGTACATTCCACTGCCAAGGTTTCTGTTAAATTAACATTTTCTCCTAGAAAAAACCCATCTTTCATCAGCAAGATTTTTAACCAACACTCGCAAGTACGTACTCGAACCAGCTGAACACACTGGGATTTAAACACAGCAAGTGTGACAGAATTAGGCTGCTGGTGACCGTTTTCCTTGGGGCTCTGACAGCTCTAACAGCTTCCTGGAGGTCCCATCTGCTACAGCACAGCAAAGAGCTACTCTGCTGTGGACAAAAGCTAGAGTTTTGTTTGTATTCTGCTACTTGGAAGCGGCTTGACAAACATCCTAGCTGCTGAGCTCCACAGTCAGTTTTTTCCCAGGGCACTGTACTTTAACTCAGCTGCTTAAAAAAATAATAAAAAAAGAAGGCCATGAGACACTTTTTCTGTTGCTGGGTTTTATGGTGGGTTTGGGGTTTTTTGTTGTTGTTGTTGCTGCTGCTGTTGTGGCATTTTGTGGTTGCTATGGTTTTTTGTTCCACTCCCTCTACCCTCAGGGTGGGCAGAACCCTCAGATGTACCACAAGTTCACCACTGTCCAAAATGAAATCCAGTATTTGTTCCCAAAGTAACAGTAAGAATATATCAGTTCTGAAGAAGCTGATTCAGTTTCTGAATCAACTGAGTTCTGATTGAAATTGCTGATTCACCAAGATTCACTAAGTTTGACCATTCCCATTAAACTGGCAGTAAGTCCATACAATAAATGCTTTTTAAACACACACACACGTACAGAAATAAAAGTGAATTAAACTGTGTCCCCACCTTGCACACTCTAGCTATTCTTGGAATCATCAGTTTTCCAACAAATTCATACTCCACAGACACCTCAGTGAAAAAGAAGTATATCTTGTCATCTTCTCCATCTGTGATGTTTTGATCTGCTCTTATCACATCAGCAAAAACAAAGTTGGGCTCTACATATAGAAAGAGAAGAAATTTGTATTATATGAGATGACTAATTTGATCCCCTCAAAGACATTCTAGGAGTCCTCTTTTGCCCAAATCTCCCACTACATTTAACAGCCCTCCAGTCACTGGTCTGCCTACAGTTTGCTGTAGATAATATGAATAGCATTTCTAAAAAAATAAGAATTTATATTAAAAAAAAAAAGATGATAAAACCCCAAACCACAAACTCTCTGTGGAAGCACTAAGATGCCTGAGAAATCTCTGTGGTATGGTATCATTACCTCAACATTCTTCATTCCACACTCAAGTGTGGTTTCCTAATGGGCCTGGAGAAGAACCCTCCCTTGACATGGACAACAAAACTCAGTACCCTGTACTTTTTGGACATAATACACCTTTTGCAATACACTAACTTCATGAGTTTAGTCCTTTTGGGCAGAAAGCCAGTAACCTCCAAGCATTCAGGAAACTTAAGTGAATTTTGAAATTCTGAAACTGAAACCATCAGGGACCATGCTCAGCTCAATCTGAAAACCCATTAAAAAACCAAACCCATTCTCTTCCTTACTGTATCGTAACTATGCTGCATTACTGCAGGGGTGAACAAGTAGATATAAAATAAGCTCTAGTCTTCTAAAGTCAGTTTGAAATCTGTATATCTTGAAGCTGTTTTCATTGTCAATACTAGTAAAACTCCTGAAACTTCAAAACAGGATCTCGAGATGGCATATGCGAGCTCACATGTTGAACTGGCACATACTGACAAAATCCACCCTCTTTGAGATACCAGACAACTGCCCCTTCACCCAGGTAAGACACCTAAACTCTTTGCCTGCAAATGCATGACACTGCAGAAGGAAAAACAACTTGGTGGAGCCAGTTCTCATGCCCACTTACCATTAAGCCAAGGTATTGCATACTCTGTTCTCAGAGGGCTCTGATGAGAGTGCCGTGAAATGATAGGTTCGCTTCCCAAGAAGTTGTAAGAAGTCCCAGAATAAAGCTCCTCATCTTTAACACAAAAACAAGCATTTCTGACTTTCTTATGCATTGGATACCAAAAAGGGTACATAAATATTTCAGGAGACTAGGCAAGCTTAAACTTCCCACAAGAAAAGATAAACAAGGATTTCCTTTAAATTGTCCCAGACACATCTTCTGTATTTACATGTCTGCTGACCATTCTCAAGGCTAACACTTCCACACTTGGCTTTATTATTGCTCTAACAGAAGCAACCAGTGAAAGTCAGCTGTGTTTTTGCAGTACTTTAACACTTAATGTGTAAGCCTAAACCTCATGTACAAACACTCAAATTTACTTATGAATCACTCTTTTTTTCTATGCCACCACTATTCAAACTCGACTTCTAAGAACTTAGCCAACAATGCAAAAGAGGGTGTTATTTTCTTTCCTCGGTTCCTGTTTCCTTGAGCATCTCTTTTGTGATCTTGTGAAACCAGGGTACAGCCATGAACTCTGGTATCACCAAATCAAGATGCAGAGGTGCTTAACCAGGTACATGGTTAACCTGTACATAGTTCGCTTCCCAATTCCATCTCATAGATATGTCCTCAGGACAGCTAAAAAGTTCTACTTGTTAGATTTACTGAAATGACAGCAATTGATACTACAGAGGCAGTCAGAGTACATTTAGACTACCTGGACTGAAAACACAGTTTAAAAATTTGTATGCCAGAAGTTGCTTCAAAAGTAACCTACAGTTTTAAGTTCTCCTTTTATGAAACGTGCTGAGGTTGGCTACGTAAGTATTTTAATGTCTATCTAGATACAGAATAAAGATGTAAAAATAGGGACACGATGTACCATTTTGACATTGAGAGACTGCACAACTGTCATTCTGCAGAAAAGAACGAACATTTTAATACATAATTATGTGGAGTGTAACGTCTGGACTTACCAACCATAACAGATGTGTAGCTTTGAGCAGGATCAAA
>VZTU01013784.1:0-40190 GCA_013400835.1 Zapornia atra
AGGGAACAAACCTAACAATCACTACTGATATCTCCAATCATTTACTGCCATTTGATTTTTCACACATCTTGCTTTTATAGCATTTATTTCACAGTTTTGCTGTTTTAATTGGGACATCAGTTTGCAATGTCTCTGTGTCCATAGTTCAGATAGTTGCTCTTATTAAATTGCTTCTATTTTCATCATTTTATTGAACTTTCCTGTCTTAGCTTTATCCACTCAAAGTTCAAGAAAGGGATGGCTAAAACATTTGGTTGAAACGCAATAGTAAATGAAGCACTTCAGAGATCATGCTGATGATGCCAAAAGTAGTTAGCATAAAGAGGCAAAATTAAAATCATTACCCAGGTCAGCAGATAAATCAATATAGTATCTATATAATCAGTTAGCTGTTCTCAATACATAAAATTAGTCAGGGAAAAAAATGAAACCTACTTCATCCAAGAGAAGCAGCGGATGTTCAGAGCAAGTAATTTTGAAATAGCCAAAGTGTACAAACAATTACTCTTCAAGACTGTCATGTGTGACATAGAGGTAAAATTGCTTGGCATGCCTTTTTCCTTCAGCTTTCTTAATTGTGGTGCTGTTTGTGGGTCAAGTCCACCAGTGCCCATTTTTCTCTATAGTCTTTACTAGCTTCATAAATGGGTCAGGAATAATGCCCTTTGTACATTTGCTTTCAAGCAATTTTGAATGCAAGATTTTTGTCATCTTCAGGTTTCCAGATACATACTTCTAGTTAACACAAGCAACATTGAGGTTTTACATCTCTCTAAACTGTAGGGAAAGGAATTTTCACATGTACCACAAATTAAGTCTGCTGTCAAGAAAACTGTAGAGACATCCGATGTCTTCAGTTCCCTCTTTTTTTTTTTTTTCCCCAGAATTTCATAATTACCTGCCCCTACTGATAAATGAAGTGGAATTATGAAGAAACTGTTATGTATCTTTTGGTTCTCCCTCACTACTGGGTGAGTTTAGAAGGAAAACCAGTAGACCAATACAAAATCACTTGCAATTTTCCCTTTCTAGAGGGCTATAGTTTGGCTAGAAATTGTAGGTATAAAATATGTAATACTGAGGTTTTACAAAACATGTATCTAGTCTTTTCATCAGTGTTTGTGATATCATGATAGGGGAAGACTTTTACAAGCACCCAGGTGATTTAGGTACATATGCTCCATTGGCTTTTTCTTTGCTTGATCCTTATTTAAATGTCTTTAAAAATATTGTTCAGTTGTGTTACAGGCAAAATATGGGATAGAAAAAAAAAATAAAGGCCAATTAAACGCCAATGAATAAGCTAATATTTTATAAAATCAAATGGCAAGTTTTTAAGACTCTATGATAAAGAGGCTGAATACTGCTTTGCAGGAGTCAATATAGATACTTTGGGATACTAATGAATTAGTTAGGAATTACCTTTTGCTTACTGAGAGAATGGATTAAAATTTCAAATCTTACTCCAATGTTTTTAGTCTAGGAAATGTTACTGTGTCAAATAGTCCTTTTAATAATTTACCTTCTTTGCTTCTCAATGAAAAAGAGACCTTTTCTGAGAGGTTAAGGGGTGATTAAAAAGTTTCATTGTAGAGAGTGCTCGGTATAGAGCAAAACAGTAGCTCTGAGAAAATAGGCAGGTATTTCATTATTTATCTACAACTAGTTTCTGACAAGGGAAAATCATAAGCTTTCATCTCTGTTGTTCATCTTGTCCTGAAGATTAAGCGTATGACCTTTAAATCTTCAGAGTCTGTGAGAGAACAATTTAGATTAAGCTATGAAGGAAATTAACAAGTGTGTATTATTTGCCTTATTTCTAACAGGAAAAAATTGCTCGAAGTGCCTTGTGCAATTTTTGCCCCAGCTTTTGAATCTTACTGAAATGTATTTATCCTACCAAATTAAATTAACAAGTTTGTATCAAACTTTGCTCTCTACCTTGTGAGCTGGAATAGTACCACATTCATATGAAGACATTATCTATCTTTGTGTTGGCACTGGCTAGATTTTTTTAAACCAAAATTACTCTTTGGAACAAGTAGAAATCCACATGAGGGTCCTCAGAGCAAAAGCAACTATTAAACACATAGCTGACATGCTGTGTAACAACAGTGGTGCCTCTCTATGGGGACATTTCAGAAAGCTCTAGGCTACCACACCCCTCCTGCATATTAAGCATATCTGCATGAGGACTTGGTGCAGAGAAGGTAGTGCTCTTTAAATTCATACCCTACTTTTCTTCATGGTAATTTTCCCTGCATATTTCTGTATGCAGAGTCAAATCTTACTTCTTTGCTATGTAGTCCGTAGCAGGCTTGTGTCATCTTCAAGTTAAGTTAAATGACTGATACGGAGGACAGTTACCTTGATGGAAGGAGAAAGATGAAATCTGAACCTAGGTTAGAAATATTATTAATAAGAATGAAATTGCTGCCTCAAAAACACTTGTCGTGTATTTTCTTTAAATATTGTATCTACACAACCAGTGAATTGTGATGATTTAAGGTCTTGAAGAAGAGGAATTTGGGGGGAGAGATGGAGGACAGACACTAGAGCATGAAAGGGAAAGAAGACAAAATGGATCCTGAATGAATTAAAAATAAGCATATTATTCTGAAGAGGTTTTGAATATCCCTGCAGACTTCTTTTTCTTTATCTCACTTCTCTTGAAGTCATGTAATTTATTGGTTGTATAAACATTGTTTGAAAACAAATCATTGCATGAGAACAAACCCCAGACACCAATCTGTCCAGGATTTGCCCTATGGAGTGTGTTGATGTATGTGTACATGCATGCATACATATATATATATAATGATCTACAGATGCTTAGCTTAGCCTTTGTTTTGGTTTGGTTTTAGCATTTTCTTGCATATAAGATTCTAGAAACATGAAGAGAGACTTTTAGAGGAGGAAAGCACCACAAATTCTCACTGACTTTCGATGGGAGCTGTCTGTCAGTGACTAAAAATCTTTCTGCAGTGTATACACTTGCATAATCTGTCCAGTGTGTTACTCATATTGGCTACTGGGAGTATTAGAATGCCAAGAGACTGCAGTAATGCAATAAGAAAGGTGGGGGTTTAGTGCTGCGCTTTTTAATTTATCAAAAGATTTGGGAGATTAATAGTGATTTAGACTATGTGCAAGTTCTCATGGGTACAAGGACACTGTGCTGCAGATTTTTACCCAGGGATAGTCCAGTGAATGATTCTTCACTACCTTGCCTCACGCTTACCTCTCAGAGGCTCTGAAAGGCTTCTGGCTGTTACATATACCTCTTCAGCTGAAATTCCTTCTGGAATGAAAAATGCCCACCTTGCTGTTTGAGTTGCGAATGTGCTGTGTGATCAGAAAAAAAACACCGCATTATGAACTTGTGAAGGGAAGATTAGTTCTTCATTAAGTTTGTTCCCAACATAAAGAACAACAGGATGGCAATCCCCTGCAGAAGTCTCCAGGCACTTCCACAAAACCAAAAAAATGCTTTAATAAAGCAAACGTTACTAAGACAAGAGGGTGAAATTTACTGACCTGCAATATATGTTTTAGACAACCTGATCTGACAGATCTTCTCTGCTTATTTTTAAAAAATCAATGAATAAGAAATGTTTCTGTAAATGTATCTATTTCAACTATATCTGTATCAAGAAGCCAAAATAAGCAAATCAGTGACAGATTCATAATTACGTCAGATCCCAAACAGGTTTGATCTTTTTTGATAACTATTATATTTTAAAATTATGGCATTTACTGTTCTTAATTTGTAACTATATCATAATAATCACAGTAGCACTTCTTTCTTGTCACTGAAAAAATTTACTATTTAGGCACTGAGAGACAAGTTATCCAAGTCTTACAATAGTTCGAACAGTTTTATTTCCACTAGGTGGAGCATTGTTATTGCAGCAGAATTTTTTATTATTATTATTATTATTATTCTTTTAAGTTAAAAGGAGGCTTCTGAAGGCAAGGGACAGGAAAAAAAAAAAGAGATATGGAGAATTTGGATCCATATCTAGATAGGTTTGTGTGAAGTGTGTTAGGGGTGAAGTATGCAACCATCTTTATTCCAGCTTGATCGCTCTGCCTCTTTATCTTGTGAATTCTGTCTCTGTAGTCCATCATTATCCTTTCAGTCTTTGATTGAAAAAATGAGTATTTTAAGGTAAAAGACATGGGGCTCAAAGGCTTTTTAGCAGCTCTAGGAAAAAAAAAAAAGATGGCTGCTATGGTGCAGTCTTGTCTGGATTTGCAAGAATTGAAATGAGGATGTTTTATGAGACTATAATTAATGACTAGTTTTACAAAACCATATTTGTGTGCTGTTTTGGTTCTAACAGATTCCAAATGGACTAAACTTCAAAGCTGCAAATTCACTGCTGAGAGGAGGTGCCTTTTTTAAATGGGGTAGGCTACAAGTGGAACTGGGGAGTGAGAGTAGCTTATAGAAGAGCAGCCTGGCTAAAGCTGCTCAACTCTTAATTTCAACTGCACTCAGAAGCACAAAAGCACTAAGACAGCTGAAACAAATACATGACAAATCACTGATGCTATATTCAGTTATAATGAGAAATGTGTATGGAGAACCATGAATGTCACCATTGACACATGTCCTTTTGTATTTTCAACACTGCTCTTCCCTGAAATCAGCTGAACATGCGTGGTGGGTCAACTGTTTCTGCTGTCTCTGTAATGGAGCTTCATATCCCCAAGAAAGCCTTGTGGAGGCTTCTACTTTTTCTTGTTGCTTTTTCCTAATTGCTTGATTTTTTTCTTAACTGTTAGTGTGGTGGTTTGATCCTTGCTGAAAGCCAGACACCCAGCAAAGTTGCTCTATCACTCCCCTTTTCAGCTGGACAGGGTAGAAAATAGATATTGAGAGGCTCAGGAGTTGAGATGACAGGAAGAGATCATTCCACAATCAGCTGGCTAATGAAAAGTGAGACCAGATCTTAAAGCACCTCCCCCTACCCCTCCCTTCTTAGCAGACTTGACTTGTTTTCCTTCTTAGCCAGGGTGTGGGGGAGAACAACATTCCTCACACTCTTCCCTTGCTCCAGTGTGGGGTCCCACTCACAGGAGACAGTCATCTACGAACTTCTCCAACATGAGTCCTTTCCCACAGGGCTTCAGCTCTTCACCAGCTGCCCCAGCGTGGGTCACTGCTATGGGGTGCAGTCATAAATCATAGAATGTCTCTCAGTCTCTCAGTCACAGACTGCTTGAGCCTGGGCACCCACGGGGTCACAAGCCTTCCCCCCCATCAAACCTGCTCCAGTGTGGATGTCTCTTGCTCATCTCTGTGTCTCTGTCTGTCTCCACAGGCTGCAAGTGCTAGCAGAGGCTTGCTGCAATGAGGGTCACAGCATCTTCTGTACATCTCCACCTGCTCCAGCGTGGGGTCTCTCTGTGGGCTGCAGGTGGGGTCTTGTCCTTTTCTATGGGCTGCGGGGGGGGACACCTGCTCCACCATGGGTTTTTCCACTGCTGCAGGGGCATTGCTCTCTCTGTCACCTGGGGAGCCTCCTCCTCCCTTTACTGGCCTTGGTGCCTGCAGTTTCTTCTATCTTCGCACTCCCTTCTCTGGGGGCAAAAAGCAGCTGATTGTAAGTTTTTTCTCCTAAATGTGATGCCTGGAGGCGCTGTGACCATCACTGATGGGCTCGGCCTTGGTCAGCAATGACTCCAGCCTTGAGCCGGCTGGTGTTTGCTCTGTCAGGCCTTCAGAGAGCTTCTGGCTGCTTCTTGCAGAAGCCACCCCTGTAGCCCTCTAACTTCTCTATCAGAACCCAGTCATGCAAAACTACCACAGTTAGCCAGGTGTATAAGAGTACATATACGCTTTGCAGGTGTGTGTGACTATTAAGGTACATCGAAGCTAACACTTTGTCCTGTGGGTAGGTGCAAATGGGTTTGCATGGGAAGGTACGAATGGGACTCTAGTTGGGTCACTGTCGAATTTCCTAAGGGATACACCTGGCCACATGGGGACTTTTAATTTCCAGTAATTTCAATACCAAATGACACCTGCAGCATAAGAGCAGTCAAGAGCAGCTGTTCTGTGTTGTGTTGTTAAATCAGGCATTCCGCATACAGCAGCTGGTGACAGGTAGGCTGCCACAGCTGAAGCAGGCTGTGTCTGCTCAGTAGAAAAGTTTCTGTTTGCTAATATTGTGCATATGTATTCATGCATTACATTGCATTAAAAAAAATCTGTGTGCAAATATATGCAAATTATCTTATAGCTGGTTAATTCAGGTAAGGACCTTAGCCTTGGCTAGCAGTCCAAGAATGAATGCAGTGTCCTACTAAGATATATCTGAAGGCCTGAGCTGATAGAGCAATCAAAACTTCCTTCCTTTGGACTTTGGACTGACTTCAACTGAAGGCATGATTTACTCTAGTGTCTGTTTGTGAATGCTTCATCATATTTATAATGTCCTACCTGTTTGATGTAGATTCCTCATGATAAAACTAGGTGAGCGTCTTTTTGTAACAGGATGTATGGATCTTTTTAGAGTAAACAAACAGTAATGAAATAGCAAAGTGAAATTTGACAGATTGAGGTTCAATAATTTGTAAAATCAAGGAATATAATTTATTAATTACATTTATCCTGGACACCCTTGTGTCAGTGGAGATTAAAAATATGTATATCAGCTTGAATATTGTTTCAAATATGTTTTAGAACATGCAATGTACACCTGCATTTTTTCTATGCAAGAGAGAGGTCCACTCTGCAGGGTGACTAACTAGGTTGTTAGTACTTTAAACGTAATTTCTTTAAAGACAGCTATATTTTGTCATCTAACAGTGACAAAATGGTAGATACCAGACAAAATGCTTTTATTGGGCTCCATGTGCTTTTCGGGGATACTCACTTCTACAATTTACCTGACAGTCTAGCATAATGGAGGGCTATTGAAAAAGAAGAGCAAAAGTTTCCAGTGTGGGCTTTTTTCAGTTATGGCTTTGTAACTCAACTAAATTGCCCTAAATTGCAGGAAAATATGTATTATATGTTGTGTAAGCAGTAGTGGGAAAAAAAAAAGACATCTAGGTATAGATTGAATTCAAAATTAATGTTTTGCCAGATATGAGAAGCCCAATGTGAAGAAGCTTTTCTTCAGCTATCCACAGAATAGAACGGTTAGGAATACAAAGCACTCCAGAATCTTGTTTGGTCCCCCTGGCTTTCAAATCAATCATGTTATTAAATCAATAGTATCATTTCTCTTTGTGTGAGACCTAATGAATAACACACAGTAGGTTAAAGAAAACACTCCAGTTTCTGTAGCCAGTTGGGTTCCTGTTTGCATAGTGTTTTCCTCATTATCTAATGATAATTGAGAGCCATTTTGTTTAATGACTTGGAATACAATTAAGTCAATATTTATGGACATTGTCAAAAGAGTGCAGTACCTTGCACCTATTGAAATATAACTGACAAGTAATAAGTTAAGCATGAAGGACTATAAAAAAAATACACTGCCATTTATTTTTGTCTGTGCCATTTGTGAATGTGTCTTAGAATGTATAAAGTCTGTGTGATCTATCTGTTAGCAGGACAAAGGGAAAGAAAAAACACAAGGTAATTTGTTTCATAAAGATACTGTGTAAGAAACTACATCAATGCATGGCATAAAGAGGTTGTGTCAAACCCAGTTTTCACACACAATGACTGATCAAGTACAAATTTTACTATGAAGTTGAAAGATTATATGGATCTGATAAAAAGCATTAGATGTTATACTTTAAGCATAGTCTTTCTTGGCTTTACAGTATGTGGCTATATAGGCTGTTTTAGGTGCTTCTAAGTGTTGTCTATGAAACAAAAAAATCATTGGTGGTTGGGTTTTGGTTTTACTATCCTGGGATCTAAGAGTGCCCTACTCCATCCCAGCTCCGTCGGAGAAGAAATTCAATTGCATGTCCAACACCTTTCAGAGAGATGTGCACTAGAACAAGTGCATGAACAAGAAAGGAAATATGTTGCTTCTCCTGGGCATCAGTATTTCAGCATATCCCAGAATCTGTGGACTGAGTCATCACTTCCATTTTCCCTTTTACTGCACCCATAATTTACATAGATTTATTTGTAACGTATATTTCCCTTTCTAGCAAGAAAATTATTTAACCAAAGCCTTTTTCACTTTTTAAATTCTGGGCATTTAATTTCAGAATTTTCATTCTCAAGTCCTTCACATTTCTGTTTTACCCTTTACTTTAATCTTGATTGGGACTGTTTTCAGCTCTGAGGAGATGCTTCAAAGAGCAGGGAACAGCTTATTTCCCTCTGTGCCACCAGTCAGGGACCCCATTCCTGTGGCATATAAATGAAGTGGCTGACCAGGGAGAAGTTTTTCCACCAGTTGCTTTTGAGGTTTCATGACGAGATGGCCAGAGAAGAGGCTTTCCATCTTTATGCCTAAAACATGGGAACATTTTGTATGGCTTTTCTTTACCTTTTCCTCTGGGGAAAATAAAAGCTTTTCCTGCTCTCTCAATATCTACTAAAGCAGAGAGCCCTGTTCAGTAGCATACGGGTAGCACCAGCAATGAAGATAACATCTTTTTTTTTTTCTTTTTTTTCTTTCTCTTTTTTGTTCTCCCCGTAGAGTCAGAAAAGAGAAAACTCGAGTATCACTCCACTTGCCAATAGTTGATAAGTCAGTAGAGGGCAGCAGTACACATGCCCGCTAACCAGTTATTACACTGTAACATATATTTTATTGATGTCTTAAAATGGATGGCTTGCTATATTTATGATAACATTTATTACAGGACATAGAGTTCATCACGCTGGAACAAACCATTTAGTTCATCTTGTCCAGTAAGCGGTTGACAGTGGCAGTGAATAACTGATGTCTCAGAGCAAGCATAAAAATAAACAAGATGCACTCAGCCAATTGTGCCGTGCCAAACCTCTGCAGGCTATTAGCTAACATCCTCAAGCATGAAATCTTATTATCATCTTAGCTTGCATAGGCATGGATTCTTAGCAATGCTATTAGTTATCCACTCCTCTTGAGAAGGTAACTGTAGTGTTTGCCTCAAAGAGTTCCTGTGGCAAAGATTTTCACAAAAACATTATGCAAACTTTTTTCATCAGTCTCGTTAACTGAATTTCAGCTGTGGGAACGTATGTTCCTATAAAAAAATATAATAGCTGATATTTCAGTTTAAATACATTTTTAGACCGAAAATTTAGTCAAACCTTAATTAAGAGTCATAACGTTATGAGTTTTCCTTAGTAATCAGGATCTTAAAAATAACAGAATGTGGAGCTTCTTTTTCAAAAGAGAGAGGAAGAGAGCTTTTGTCCATAACATACAGGGACCAAAACTCATGCTACTTTTAGAACGAGTGCTGAGATTCCCTTGGCACATGCAACTGAGAGCCGGGAATTTAAGGTCATGATGAAACAGGACAAGACTTGCAAAATTCTGCAAGTTGATAACAGTGGGTTTATAATAGCTACATGAAAGGGAGCCTAGCCTAAGATACAATGCCCTTGACAAACTTAAATATATTTAGTAGTCCTAAGCAGGCTTGATCGATTAACTACTGACAGTCCTGCCAAAGCAAATATGACAAAAACCTAACAAGACTCACAATCTGAACAGCTATAGTCTCTTGACTTCAATTCCTTCCCTCCTGCCCCTTGCAAGCAAGATGGGAGAAAAGATATGCCTTGAAAAACACCTTATAAGAGAATGAATCTTCTGTGTAGTCAAACTTCTTATATTACCGTGTATGAAATGTGTGTATTAGGACTTTAAAGAACAGGGTTGACTGTCTGCTCTTTGGTCACTTTTTTGGAGTATGACCACTCCCTACTCCACCCGTGTTCTGCTGTGAGATTGTAATCACACGTGGTTAATTACTCTTTTCACAGGTTTCCATATGCTGTATCCTCTTTAAATGCAAGAGAAATACCACTTTATTGTAGACTTTACTGTACTGCAGAGATCTGACATCATTTTGTGCTGTAAAGATGCAAGGAAGCGTCAGATGTCAGACTGCATACAATGTCATAAAAGGTCCATGCAGAAAAGGCAACAGTGAGTAAAGCATCTGGTTATGAAAACTTGGCTTTTTTTTACTTTTGGTTTTCCATGGCTGTACTATTAAGGCAGTTCAGAAAATACGTATGAAAATGAAATAGGAAGGTCTTTTCAAATTGCACAGGGAGAGAGAATATCAGCATGCTGAAATGAAATCTTCCCCTCTTTGTACCTGTACTTCACAGCAAAAAAGAGAAGCTGACAAAAACAGTGTTTGCTGTATCCCAGAAATAATGGAGATACTCCCAGATGACAAGCTGAGGCACATTAAAGGAAAGGGGAAAATGAACAGTACACGTCCCTGTTTTAACTCCTATACATCACTGCTTTCAGCAGCACAAATATCAGAAAACCAGATACAATCTTGCTGCTTATTATTCTGGTTAGTGCTCCCAGGACCATATGTATTTCACATTAAACAGTTCTTAAGCACAAAAGCAGCCCTGGGTGCTGGAGACTCCTACTCTTTCACCAGTGTGTGCTAGGCTCTGGGATGTGGAATCATTTGCTCTTTTTTTTTTTTTTTTTTACCTTGCCACAGTGAATATTGTGCTGTCTTCTGCATATTCAGCTATTTACACCAGAGTATGGTTTTTTTTATATTTTTTTTGTAGTTCTGATAGCACGCATTACTGGGAAAACATGGCTTTCCAGTGTCCACTGGGACACTCCACAGTACTTTCTGTCATTATTTGTTGTACGTCCATTGTCTGGTTTGGTCCCTTTACTCCCTGACAGGTGGTATTACATCTGTTGCCAAGGTAAAATTCCATGCCAGTGTGAAGTTTTGGTTTCTATAGTTTTGTCAGCTACATACATAAAACTTTGTCCTTAGGTCTTTACCACTCTGCCTCACGAAGTTGTTTTCTATAGCCATTCCCTGGAATGTTTTTGATTCTTTGGGGAGTAATGGGGAGGAGTGTTGGGGTTAGCTGGATTTTGTCGGAGGGTGGGGTGGGGTGTGGGGGGTAGCCTTTCCTATAGCATAGAAATTTGGGCTCCAGATACCATTAGGATCTTTCCCATTAAATTTCAAGTCAGATGCTGCTGGCTGGAAGGATATTTCAGGACTTTGGTTTTACACTTAGGTCGTATTTTGTCTAGTCTGTCCACTGCTGGTTTCATTCTGTAAAAACTAATGGGTAAAATGACCATACGTGTGATATTTCCAGTAGTGGGCTCATTTCTCTGTGCCATTTGCTACTCCACTTCGGAGCCTGCTGAATCACAACCTGGGTGCTGTCTGGTTCCTCTCCACTGGAAACCAGCCTGTCTCAGACTCTCGTTGCTATGGAGTTACTTGCTGCCTTTCAATCTGGAGATGTCTGACTTCCTCGGCCACTTCTACCTGTGGCATTTGATTCTCGTGTTGATGCCTTTGCTCTCAGCGCTGTGACCTGGAGCCCTGTATCCCAGCTCCGTGATACTGTGCCCTTCCAGCTTATGGATCCATTCCATTTTGCTTGTTAGTGTAATGGCTTTATTAAGCAGCACTCGGCCGCTTTAGGCTGTGGAGCAGCTGTTACAAGGGGACCTTGTTTGACATAGATGTGCATTCCTCACATGATGCGGCCGTGCATTTCTAAAGATTCTAAAGAAGTAAGGATTTATATCGAAACTGATGTTTGTTTTAAAAGTACTGTGCAGGGTTCCTTTTTTTTAATGATTGGCCTTCAGATAGAACAAACAATGAGATAGGATGGATGTAAGACACAATACAGAAAAATAAGTGGGAACAAAGGGAGTGATTTGAGAAGAAAATTGAAAGCTTACTTTTTCAGTTCTGTGGCTTTGGTAATTGTCTTCAAGAATGTAAACGTATTTAATGTCTTTTGAGGGAAAGAAATTTCTCTTTAATAAAATTTACACCATGAAAAAAGTTTTTTTTCTGGGTAAATAATGAGTCTTCAATACTCCAATTTACGCCTTGCATACCAGATAGTCTCATCTTTCCATTATATTTCATACTTGTGCTGAATGGTTTTCATTTGCTAGCTTGCTACTGTAAATGGAATTCATTAATCTGAGGCAAAAGTAATTATAACAAAGAACATAAAATATCAGATTATTAAGATGATATCTTTCTCTGTCGAGATGGGTTACTTCAATTCATTCATCATCTCACAGAAACACTAAGTTACTTTAGAAGGAATGTGTCCTGAATTTAAATCTGAGGACATATGTAAGAGTATGTCTGGTACTTAAGAAAAAGCACTCAAGAACGCTATCTGCAGTATGCCTGATATATTAAAGGCTGATTGTTAAATGTCCGGATATTTCACTTCTTTTAAATGTGACTCTCACATTGAATTAAACTTCATAAAAGTTAATTTCATCCCTGTCCAGAGTGCCAAAATGAAGCATGAATGATGTGAGGATATTCAATAGGTTGCAGTAGCAACTGTTTTCAGTGTGGGAAACTATCAGTATTTCAACCACTACCTTCCAGTGAACAGGAGAGGATCTCCTCCATGGTCCAGAAATGCCCAGAGACTGCCTGATTTATTTGAATTGCCTCAAAACTGGGCAGGAGAGCCCACTTCACTTTCCCTTTCTTTCCTGAGTGTCATGGAAGCAATCTTTCAACCTCCTTACTCTTGTCACAGCCGGAGCAATACTGAGAGCCAGCTCTGTTTTCTCAGGACCTTTACACTCACTGTACCCAGAGGGAGGCAGATGGATTCCCTCGGGCACAGCTCATGGGGATACTACCATGACCATTGGGGCAGAACAAGCAGTGTTATCCTGTGGGTCACTGTCTGATGTGTTGGACACAAGCTTGTGCATATGTCTGTACATCATCCTGCAAGACAGCAATCGTTCCCCTTCTTACAAGCACTACACAAGCTGGAAAAGAATTAATTGCAAGCAGGCCTGAGGAGTAGGATTTGGAGGTGTTGGTGGATGAAAAGCTTGACATGACCCAGCATTGCATGCTTCTAGCCCAGAAACTCAACCATGTCCTGGATTGCATCAAAAATGGCATGACAGGCAGGTTGAGGGATGTGATTCTCTCCCTTTACTCTGCTCTTGTGGGATTCGACCTGCAGTACTGTGTCTAGCTCTGGGGTGTCCAACAGAAGAAGGGCATGGACATGTTGGAGTAAGTCCAGAGGAGGGCAGCAAAGATGATCAGAGGATGGAAACGTGTCACCTGTGAAGACAGGCTAGGAGAGTTCGGCTTGTGCAGCCTGCAAAGAAAAGGCTCCAGGAAGATCCCATTGCAGCCTTCTGGTAGCTGAAGGGCATCTACAGGAAAGCTGAAGAGGGACTGTTTAAAAGGGCATGTAGTGGTAGGACAAGGATGGTAGATACTCAATGGAATATGCAGTGCAAGGTTGGCAGAGAATCTCTTGTCATAGAATTTACTAGTTCAGAAAGGGATGTGTGATACTATAGGAAGCAATGTTATCCTTCTAGCCAACATGAATCTTGACTATCCAAAAAAAACCCCAAAAAACCAAACCCAAAAAACCCCAAACCATCATCTTGTTCAAAAATCAAAAGAAAAAAAAAAAGTAAAATTCTAAAGGTTCTTTTCTTTAGCTTTTAGTTAATAAAATGAAAAAAAAAAAGTATTTTATATTGTATTCTACAGTTTTATGATGTATCAAAGAGAACAGCATTACTTTAACATTAAAACAGCAAAAATAGAGTGGGGTAGATTAAATAATCCAAACCCAAGGTGATTTTTTTTTTTAGTTGAAATTCACGCACTATTACAAATTCTCAGTGATATGCTATTGAATTAAGAGCTTGCTTCACTACCAAAGGAAAAAAAAAAAGTTTAAAAAAGGAAAGTGGCTATAGTTAAATTTTTAAAAGTGATACATTTTTTGAACTCTCTTAATTTTAATTGTCTCTGT
The DNA here is from genome assembly GCA_013400835.1 of Zapornia atra. NCBI lineage: Eukaryota > Metazoa > Chordata > Aves > Gruiformes > Rallidae > Zapornia > Zapornia atra. The sequence continues at coordinate 13,940 of VZTU01013784.1, forward strand.
ATTGAAAGTATAACCAGGATGAAGTTAGTGAAGTCTTTTTATCTGTAGACAGAGGTCTGTTAACCTACATTTTCTGCCTTTGATTGTCAAGAATAGAAAAACATCAACAGCTTCTAGTGATAGTTCAGCCAGACAAAAATCAGAGCATAAGCCCTTAGGAAGTGCTGAGATTGTGACGTTTGGGTCAGCCCAAATCAGCTACTCAAACTTTTTTATAGGACAAAATGTTCTGAGAGTTCAAAAAGTTTATTATTTAGAAATAGGACTTGTTTTCGTTGACTTCAGTGTTCAGCTGAATATCCTGTTTTGCCACACCACAGCATAAGGGCGTACTTCATGCTTTCCTCCTCCTTTTCTTATGCTGTACGGCATGGCTTTATCAGACAAGACATTTATTAATGTCATAACCTGGGGCCATAGGAAACCCAAACTGCAATGTGTGCATAGCACCATGTCATCAGTAGTACATATAGATACACATTGAGCAACTCATAAGAAAACTGTAGTCAAGATAGATGTTTAAAATGTTTTGTTTAGATATAAATTTATCTAAACCAAATTATTTACTTGCTTTCAACTAGAAAAAAAAAAATCTCTGACAGATTTTCATAGAGAAATTTTGATTTAGAAACATTTTTGCTTACTGTTCCTTACCTAAGTTTTCATAGTATCTGGTTATAAAAAAACAAACAAACAAAAAAACCCCTATGATTTAAACTAGATTTTTATGGAATCTATTGAAGGAAGGAGAGAACCTCTTTCCATCCTGAGCATAAGATTCTGCTCTGTGCTGGATGCCAGAATTACACTACTACTCAGGGGTGAAAGGGAGGCAAAGGTCAATCTGAAGGGACTTTAGGGACAGCAGAGCACAGTGCCTCAGAAACTGTGGTCTGTAAAAATGCTGTAGATCAGCTAAATTCTTGCCAAAGGCCATCATTCCTTTATATGCTTCTGTGTAAAACCACTAACTCTAATTAAAATATCTACAGGATTTTCTGAGGACAATGTCCCAAATAGATTAGCAAAATGATGATAATTTTGCTGGGAAATATTTTTTACATCAGTCTATCAACTAGAACAAAACCAATACCTAAGCAGACTACCAGAACTTGAATTAAAAAAAAAAAGCCTGGGTAAGAAAGGGCAAAGCGCTGCCTGACAGCCGGGGCTGGGGGAAACGCGGGAAGAAACAGCCCTGCGAGCCCCAAGGAGGGAAGTCTGTAGAAGGACCCAACTAGATTTCCACTCAAAAGAAGTAATTCATTCTATCCATACAGGAGCGGTAATGCAGGTTGAAAGGATGCTGATCTGAATGACTAGACGACTTGACCCTTGGAAAAAACATACTCTGGAAAGTTAAGTCCAGATACCTCAAGAATTCCAACTTCCGTCCAACAAAGCATTTTAAGACACATCCCATCCTAGATTAGCTCTAGAGTACTTGATGTTAAGTCAGAGACCATAAAAACTGAAGACAGTGGATAATACCATAACCATAAGAAACATTATAATATGGAATGTAGTTTTGATGGAAAAATGTTCATGCATGTATTAAAAAATGCTTCAAAGTAGATAAAACTACCACACATTTAATCAACATTTCATACAACACAGTAAGATAAAAGTTACAATCAACTCTTTTAATTCTTAATATGAAAGAAGAATAGTTTTTTAAGCATCATTTGTTATTATCACCACACCTTTGATAAATAATTTTGTGCAGAAAGCAACAAGGACTATTTGGAATGAAATGCTGACAAGCATCTTAATTACAAATCTCTGAAGATCTGATTCATATTAACATGGAAATTAAATTTTAAAAGGCTAATGCTGGACTTTGCCGTCTGTTATCCTGCATCCTAAGCATTTACAGTTTGACACAGTTCAAATGCTTCATCAGTATTCCAGAGGAGATTGCCTTTATTTTAGCTCAGGAAGTAATGGCCTATTTGTGTAATATATGTATATTAGAGATATTACCATTTCAATAAAACACGGGAAATTGCATCTCTGCGAAAGCACCCCTGAAACCACTGACTCACACCTGGGATATTAGCCAGTGTGGATGGATCAGAGAGGTCGCACTGGAGTCACAGGAAAGGGATTACATGTTGCCTATGGCTAGCTGTGTCCCTTTGGATTTTCTTCCTCTTATTCATATTGGATATGGCTACTCTGAGGGCAGGAATCGGTCTGCATTATGCTCCAGATCCCTCAGGTCAGGTACTTGGCCAGGCAATGCATAATAGCAGTAGAGAGTCCCTCCCACCCCAAATCTGGTCCAAACAACTAGGATGCACTCCCAGTTCCCAGTTACAGGTACAATTATTCATAAGATGATATAAATATGATAAGAGGTTTCAAAAGAGGAATATTTTTATATAAAGAACAGCACTCATAAAAGTAGTCCGTCACCTATGTATAGGAAATAGTCTATGCAGCCTTTTACTCAATTCTTTACTAAAAATATTACAACACCTTGTTTCAGTCCTCAAGAAAGACTAACAGGAAGGATCTGGTTGTCCTGGTTTTGCCTGAGATAGAGTTAATTTTCTTCCTGGTATCTGGTATAATGCAGTGTTTTGGGTTTAGGCTGAGAATAATGATAAAACACTGATATTTTGCTTGCTGCTAGTCAATGTTTACACCAACACAAGGACTTTTCAGCTTTACACAGTGCCCTGAGAATATGTAGTCTGGTGTACAAGAAGCTGGGAGGGAATACAGCCAGGACAGCTGACTCCAACTGGCCAATGAGTTATTCCTTACCAAATGACATCATACTCAATATACACCTCAATATACAGGAGAAGCTGGCCCCAGGGCCAAGATCCCTCTGGATGGCTTCCTTTCCTTCTAGGGTGTCGACCACACCACTCAGCTTGGTGTCATCCGCAAACTTGCTGAGGGGGCACTCAATTCCATCATCAATGTCATTGATAAAGATGTTAAAGAGCACCGGTCCCAAGACAGACCCCTGGGGGACACCGCTTGTCACCGGCCTCTACCTGGACATAGACCCATTGACCACCACCCTTTGGCTACGGGCTGTTAACCAGTTTCTTTTCCACTGGATGGTCCACCCGTCAAATCCACATCTCTCCAATTTAGAGATAAGGATGTGGTGGGGGACTGTGTCAAAGGCCTTGCACAAGTCCAGGTAGATGACATTGGTTGCCTTCCCTGTTCATTCTTTATGGAGTAAGATGATTGCCTCATAATCATATTTGCATACTGACTACAGATGTTAATTTCTTCCAAATTTTACTTCAATTAGACATTGACCATCAATGTGGTTGGGTGGGTTACAATGCTCAAATTAACCTTTGGCTATTGTGTTGTCACCTTGGAATCCCCTTTGAATCAATGCAGCCATCACAACCAGATGCAGCCATTATGACTGCCACTGGTTATCACTTGAGCAGGGTTACAGGATGTGAAAGCTGAGGCACATGGAGAGCAGAGCACACCATCACAACTAGCAGGGCATTGACGGTCTGTGGGGGGTGAACAACTGTTCTGTGCATTGCTTCTTTTGTGTATTCTACAGTTGTTGTTTTCTGTTATATTATACTGTCTTTATCTCAACCCATCAGTTTTACCTTTTTGTTTTCCCACATCTCTCCCCCATTCCACAGGAGGAATGAGTGAGCAAACAGTTGTGTGGTTCTTCCAGCTGCATGCTAGGTTTAACCACAACACTGGTATACATGTGTCAGATTCAGATCGTTACCCTCAATGTGTATATTGCATCATGCAAGATCAGAGGTACAAACCAGTCATGCAAACTAAGCAACGGACATGTCCTGCATAACTACAGTTGCACACTGAAATGGAGTTCTGTTGGAGACTTTCATGTGGAAAGACTAGGTCTCTGTAGGGAGTTCAGACGCTCTTTGGTGGAAATAGTGCTAGATGAAAACACATGCCTCAAATGAGCATCAGGTATTTCATACATCAGCATTATGTACCAAGGAGGGAATTAGAATCTGGGGCTCATTCCATGGGTACAGGGGAATATGATTTCCCACCCCCCACCCCCCCTAAAAATATTCAAACTTTTCAAAGGCATATCTTGTAGAAAGGACTTGATTTTACTTGGAAATCAATACTCTGGAGACCTTTTTTTTCCCCCCAAAGAAGAAGCAGTGTCATTTGCATTCACAGTTCACAAGGAGATTTATATTTCACGAGAAGATGCTTTTAAATGTTCCTTTTTGACTGAAGCCTTCAGTGCTCTGTAGATTCTTAAGAAGTATCTTTAAAGAAATATAAAGCATAGTCATTCAGACAGGTAGATAATATATGCATATTCATGGCATGTGTCATTTTCTGTCTTAAGCCAATCATTAATTCAAAATAGTATATTATAATTCAGGAAATCTAGTGGAGGAATCATTATGATTAGAAATCCTGAGCTGCAGACTTGCCAAAACTAATAACTTTGTGCTCATATAAGACAAGATTTCTTTCTTTGGGAGTCATTCTTTCTTCCTTTTTCATTTCCTTATATAAAGGAAAAATTTCCATACAGCTTGTCATCAGATGTGTCTAAAGTACACATATCACTAATGGATGGCATCTGATAAATTCTTATCAATCTTTTTTAGTGAAGGGCAGCTGCAACAAGCAGCTGCAATTTGTTTGATGCTGTTCATCAAGGTTTCATTAACAACGAATGGCACATACCCAGGATGCATGCATATTATCCATCATTGAATATTCTTGATAGCAGGGCCTAACAATTTTTGTACTGTTGGATATGATTACATGGAAAAGGACAACTATGACTGGGTGATAGGGCTTATATATATATTTTATATAAAAGTGTGCTAAGATAGCTCTTCAACTTAATCTTGGTCTTCAGGTGGTTCTTTAAATTGGGTTCAGATATTGTCAAGTAAGGCAATATTTTAGATAGAAAGACTTAAATAAGAATTCAAAAGTTAGAGAGGAGTGTTTATTTTACTAATGGGAAGCCTTATAAGAATATGAATTATCTCAATATCTTAAATGACTTGCAAAGAATATTATCGAATGCCCTTGTCAGATTTTCCTGTCTAGATTAGCCTGTAGGCAAAGTGACCAGGGAAGGTGTATTATAATAAACACCCAGACTACATGGTGATAGCATTGTAGTGTTTTGTAAAGCTAAATCAGTGACTTGAGAACAGAAATGGCACTATCTGAGATGGTAAATTGATGAAGTTCTACAAAGACATCTGCCAACAGACTCAGTTTAAAATAGCATCTTAGATTCAATTGTTGCTTAGCAGCAGATATTATTTTTTACCTTCCCATTTGATATATTTTTATATTATGACAGACTCTACATATTTATTGCTCAAAAAGTAATACTTAAAAATATCTGCTATGTGCTTGAATGTACCACCAACAAGGAAAGCAAGCATACTAGTTGTTCTAAAAGTAATTTCCTAAAGACTGGAAACATCAAGCATAATTACTCTTTTCCTCTTCCTTCCCTTCTTCTCCAAAGCTTCACTTAATCAGTCTCCTACAACCTCCTCTTCTTTATTTTGGCTGGCACACACTTCCAGCTAGATATGTTTATCACTTAACTACATTACTAATGCATTAGTAATGGACACAAATATAAGTTCTAGAGTAACACTAGATGTGGATGATGCCCTTATCCATTGGACATCTACATTTCTTCTAACTTCAGCCATGACTTCCTGTTGTACTCCATATGATGGACTCACATGGCACTCATATCTAAGATTGCTCATGATAATCCCCATACAGAAATGAGCTCTCTTTATGTGACAGAAATGGTCTAGAGTCAGTTGTGTCAGTTTTGGCACAGAAAAAATAGCAATAGCTTTTACAGTTTTGCACATTGCTACAGATCTAAAAATAAAAAAAAGATAAGTAATGATTTCCTAATTATCCCAAAAAGAGTTGGGATCAAGCTTGGAAAGGTCTGTTTCCAATTGCATTCTCAAGTTTCTTTATTTCCTGCAGAAGTGCTCAGTGTCAAACTGGGAAAATGTGCAATCCAGGCATATATAAATCCTAAGTCCTGTCTTCATTTAAAAATCTTGCCTGTGTCTGTGTTCTAACATCATTTCTACACTCAAACTTTAAAGCAGTAATTATTATTAGTTTACTGTTAGCATTTATGTTACTACGTATATGCAAAATAACGAGTTCTCCCCTGCCTAAGAAGATTTCAGAAATTGTGTTTTCCAAAATTAGTCTGTGCTTGTGATGGATCTTCATTGCATATCTCAGCATCTTTCATAAATATGTCCCAGTGCAGACTGAAGTCTATATTCACTATTTGACCTACAGCATCTTCTTTTCCTACTTGTCACCAGGCAGGTTCTAAAAGTTCTGCAAGCATTTTTTTTTTTTTTTCGATTGATGGAATAGCAAAGTGCCTGGTGTAGCTTCAATAGGGTTCACAATCTATATTACCTCTTTACCTAGAAATTTCTTATTTGTTTTTCAGTGTTTTATTTAATATTGCTGATGCTTAGAGAAAAAGATATTACAGTATTTCTCAAATGTCCCACCATCTGCTTTGAGCAACAGTAAATGTGTTTTCTGGATACATTCCTGTCTGCTTTGAATATAACTTTCTTTCCTAAGATATTCACAACTCCATTTTTGAGTTGATGTCTGAAAACATTCTAAGGACATCTGGTTACACAGTTTCTGCAAGGAAGATGAGAATCATCTCACATTTGAGACAACTCTTTCTAAAACCATGGCATGTTTATCCCTCCAGTGACTTCATTAAGTTATCAACAACATCTGGTTGGATTAGTTGACCAGTTGATTGACTGACAAGGTCTTTCTGGTAATACTCAGATTTCCAAATATTTTGTCCAAGATTTGAAAGTGTCCTTGGTCTTTTCAAGTGCCAGATTCCTAGAAATTTGCAGAAATTATTAAGGTACTGTCAGATTTTTCAGCAGTCTCATAAAAGTGCTTCATTGCTTAGAATTTAAGCAGTTCCTATTAAAAAAATTCAGTTTAAGACCTGTAGTCTGAATGTTTTGGTTTTGTTTTTGTCTCTTCTATTGCCTGATGCTTTGTGGTTCTCCAGCCTGAGCCAACAAGCTTCCAAGAAATATATCCATCACCTCCGCATAGCTACATAGTATGTAGAGACATAGTTTGGATTATATATCAAATGCAGGGAATCATGGTGTGGGTGGGATTCACACAGAGCATCCACACCCTTTTCTCACTTCTCATAAACCTAAGCAAAATGTCAAATCAGTGTAAGAAATCAAAAATGGTGAAAAGCTTCCATTAGCATCCTCTCTTTGATAACTGAGGTGCCCTTCAAATAGATACATGCTTTGTGAAAATGAGTAATTATAAAAGACTTAATCAAAAAGCACTTAGCAGATTTTATCTCAAGCACTGCTGATACATTAAAGTGCATCCTCCAAGTGGGCAACATCAGCAATGTAATTATCTTGTAGGAAAGGAGAATATTCACTCCATGTTAATCTAAGAAGTGTTTTTATACAAGTTCAGCACTTATATTTCTCCAGTGACTGATTCGTAACAGCTGATGAAGAGCAGGTTTGTTTTATGGGATAGAGTAGTAGAACAGATAGAATTTGTCAAAACTCACTAAACCAAAACCACAAACCAGCAGTGGGATTATCTCATAAACTAAATCTGGGATTATTTTGGCATGGAAACTGCAAACAGATTTAGGAAACCAGTATGACAATCTTTTTTTTTTCCCCCTTTTTTATTTATTTCTTGTGTTATGCTGATGCCTCGGAAAGCCGGAATCAAAACTCAATAGCCTTGGTGACTATTAAGCAGGTATCCTTTATTGCAGCGCTGGGCACACAGGGGATCGCTCCTCCAAATGTGTGTGCCCATTAAAGCCAAATTTCTCATATTTATACAGATTAATTATCCATATTCATTATAATTTCTAAGAAAAGGCAGGGTCATGCAAATTATTTCCAGGAAGTCATTTACATTAACTCGTCCCAGATAGAGCATGCTCAGTGACACTCAGGGGGTCTTCTGGTGGTCTTCAGGGATGAAGGCTGGACGTCTTCCTCTCTCTCAGTGCATGCTCCATGCTTATCTGGGCTCCCAACACCTGCATCGAGTAGTTAGTTTTTCACTGAAAACAAGACAGACTCTGACTTTTAATTGGTCGTTAGTCTCATTATTTATGACTCCTCTATCTCCTACTTCCTCTGGTTTCAAGGCTGTTGCACTATTATGGTTAAGTTTTGTAGCCACTTTCATGAAATAGCTTATGTGACTACAGCCAAATTTGCTAAAATTCAAAACTAATCTATTCCTAAAAACACACAAATTCTTCTTTACTGTTGCATTGTTATGGTTAAGTTTTGCATCTGCTCTCACAAGCAGCTTACACAGTTAGAGCTTTCTCTTAAACTAGTCTATTCTTAAAACCATGAAAATTCTTATATTAAAGTTACATTAATTGTTTCTTAAACTACACCTATATCAACCTATTCATGATTACATTTCATTGAATCACTATCTATTGCCAGGTTGTGCAAGCCATTTAATTTATGTTCTTACTTCTTTATCTTCAAGGCTGTTACTGTTGCATTGTTATGGTTAAGCTTTGCTCTGCTCTCACAAGCAGTTTACACAGTTACAGCTTGCTCTTAAACTAGTCTATTCTTAAAACTATGAAAATTCTTATATTAAAGTTGTATTAATTGTCTCTTAAACTACACCTATACCAATCCACTCAGCATGATCACTTCTCACTAAATCAATGCTGATAGTGTTCTTTTCCTGTACTGGAAATGGAAAAGATTCAGTGCTTCCTGAGAATTTTAATAGGACAGAATATTATTATTGAATTGATTATTTTGTACTTTTTGCACTATTAGGTAATGCTGATCTGGAGACAGAAAAGCAACCTCCTCTACATGAGGCAGGATTGTTTTCTCCAATTTGTCAATTTTAATCCAAGCTGGAGTTGTTTCTGTGTAGAAAAGTTTGAATATTTGTTATGGAATGAAAGGATTGTGTCTGTTACTGTGATAATTCAACGACATGAACACTGGTCCTAATGTTTGAATGTTCAAAGTGTTCAGGATATTCTTGAGTACTCATATTTTGCATGTACAAAACAAAGTATTTTTCATTGGTTGGTTTTACTCATGTGGTTACAGAATCCTGGTGAGGAATAATAATATTTGTTTTCCCTAGATTAATAAACTGGGCACTTCTTCTGTCTCTATGGCAGTATTTTAAAAAAAGCATCTAGCTGAAGCATTTATATTTATTGCATCTTACACATTTTTTAGAGGAAAGGAGCCCATGACTCATTCACACTTTGTATTTAAATGTCATCTTTCAACTATAAAATTGTTTTCCTTAAAATTCCTTGTATAGGTGCTCTTTTTGTTTTGAATAATTTCACCATCTTTATCATTTTAAGAAAGCTTCTTGGACAAGCAGTAAGTTCCCTTTTTTTCAAAAGAGAATGTGTAGCATGCCTGTTACCTTCCTTCTAGTCCATGGTGTATATTCTTGGATATTTTCCTAATTCACTGACTTTCACATGACTTCTAAATAACACTAATCCTTACATGGAGTCAGAAATTCTGAATATTTTCAAGCTATCAAATATATTATTTCTAATGAATAAAACAATTTCTTTATAGACAGTATCTGCCAGAATGTTCATAATCTGGATTATGTCACTCTCTGTTGTTATTTTGACTTTTTCTTCACTGCTGGTGCACAAATGTGGCTTTTGATGAGAAAGTGCTGCTTCATCAAAACTCTGTGTACTGTGTAAACTGAGGAAGTCATCTTTTTCTTCATGATACTTCATGATAGAGATTTTCACAGCTCCATCTGCACATAAAATATTTTCTTTAACTGGATTCTCATTCCTTTTCCTTTTATTTAGGTATTTGCTTTTCTTAGCCAAAACATCCCTCTCTTATGTTTAATCACTTGGAGTCTCACTGAATTTCTGTAGTCAATGCCATTTTATACTTGCTCTTTTGACGGAAGAGTATTCAAAAGTTGATTAATGTGAACATGCTTACTGTTTCTGATTATATCATATCTGCATTATTTCTCCCTTGCTGAAGTTTTCAGTAATGCCCAAACTGGAATATGACTGTGAATCTCAGATGTTGTGAATTTATGTTCCAAAGTGACATTCAATTGACACATGAATCTTCTGAATTTCTGCCAATTATTCATGTCTTTCATGTATATTTAAAAGATGTATGTAGGATCTATCTTTACTGACTAATTTCATAGATGAGAAACTTATGCTCCAAACCTGCAGTAAAATATTGCATTGATAATAACTCACATTATGCAAATGAAAGAGATAGTAGCAATATATAAAAAGCCCACTCTTGTGTTGTGACATCGAATTTCAGCTCACAAAAAATAGAAACTCTGTTAACACATACAAATAATCCTCCCTGACTGAGAGTTTGCCACCTCAAATGATAGCTGTTACAATCGCTTCATTGCCTATAGCTCTGAATGAGTTAGAGAGCTAGAAATGGTATAACCATAATGAAAGTATATTAACATATCCAATCCAAAAACATGTTAACAGAAGCAATAACCTTCCTCCTGAACAATCTCTGGGATGAGATTCTCAAATTCAATTTATTTCTCATGGTCTAAGAAAATATAAAAAACCCAGAAAAACTACTTATCTGAATCTGAGCACTTAAGTATGGTTTCTTTATGTACGGGAAAGAACACAAATTCAAGTAAGGTATTTTTCCCTTTTGCCTGCCACCTGTACAATGAAGGGATAGTTTCTGAGCATTGAAGTAACAGGTAGTTTGATGTTTGGCCCAATTATATTTTGTCTTGGAAGAACATTTCTATTTCACAACAAATATGTTTCCATGTCCTAAATGAATAGTTTCCACCTTTGAAAAACATGTCACTTTACAAAGTAATCATTTTTCTTTGTAATAAAAATTATAGCAGGTAAGAGAAGATGGTTATGTAGTACAAAGGAAAACAATCACTAAAAGGGGTCTTACTGGCTACCAAGCTGCTAAGAGTGCAATTGCCTGAACAAAAGACTTAGGCCTAATACAACCATCTGCTGACACAGAATGAAGCCAGGCTTTTTCTAAAGTCTGCAGAAGCCACTTTTAGTTGCAACATCTGTTTTCTGGGGGGAAAAAATAAAGAAAAAAAATTGGTCAAAATATGTTTGCTCTACTCTCTGTTTCTTTGAATTTCTTGACTCTGAAAGCCATAGAGCAAGCAATGTGGTGTTGGTATCAGCCTTGGAAAGGCTTAAGGCTTTTTTTTCTGTAGATGAGAAAAGTAAAGTCACAGTGAGAGCAGCCAGGGTATCAGGCCTCCCTGTGAACATCAGCTGGCATGCAGCAGCTCCCTGGGGAACGAGAGACACAGCAGCAGCACACCTTATTTCTCCCAGGGGTCTGGCATCAGCATTTTTGCAGCTCCTGGTTTGTAATTTCTGGCAGCCAGTTTGCTCTAATCACTTACTTCTTTTGCCCGTGTGTAAAGCTGGCACTGAAATATATCTGTGCACTGGTGGTAGTATAATAGCAAGGCATGTCCATCTGGTTAAGATCTAGTCAGGGGCAAGCCACCGACAGTTGGGACATTAACTGTGTAAAGTGAGGGCATATGCAGGGTGAGGAACTTCACTCAGTGAAACCATGGAGAGTGTATTTCCTTGGCAGCCTTCTCATGACTGAGCTTCCAAATTAAAAGAGGTCACGGGCAACTGTTAGTGGTAACAAATTCAATCAAGTAACTGTTTGTTTTGCATATCTCATGATGTGACACAAAAGAACAACCCTAGGTCAGTTATGTTGAATAGGGGCATGGTCCCAGTCAAACTAAATAGGTGAAGAAATTCCACATGGGAGGCATGCACTATTTCTTTGGTATTCAGATCTGATATTAACCCAAAGCTTCACCTAAAGAGAAGGGAACCTTAGCTACTATGGGTTTTTTGAGTAAAAAAAGTCATCCAGTCATACATTTTAAACAATCAATTAAAAAATATGATTACACATCCTTTTCAGACCAAATATGGTAATGTATGGCCTGCCTTATCAGTGCTTCATAAGTCAGTGCTGTATTTCATCACAAATGACATAAAAGGAAAAAATGACTTAATACTTTGCACCTATCCTCATGTTGCATGCAAGATTCCTCTCAAAAAAATGCAGGATGATAACTTCTAGTTACGACCTCCATAACAAAATAAATAGGCTTGTACAAAATTCTAAATCAAGTCAGCAGGCTGTATTGGCAGGTGTTTGAGGTAATATACCCCAAGAATATACAAGTGTTTGGTAAGGATACTATACAAGACTGTTGGTGTCATACCAGTCAAGAGAAGTACTTAAGATAAATGGAACAGTCATGGAAAATGTGCATGTTATTTCGGTAAACAAAGTTTTTGTAAGCTAAATCAAGTGAATTTTTGGATTTGGTTTGCATGGCAAGGTTTTGGTAGCAGGGGGGCTGAAGGGGCGGCTTCTGCAAGAAGCTGCTAGAAGCTTTCCCCATGTCTGATAGAGCCAATGCCAGCTGGCTCCAAGACAGTTCCACTGCTGGCCAAGGTTGAGCCCACCGGTGTTGGTGGCAGCACCTCTGAGATAAAGTGTTTAAGAAGGGAAAACAAACAAAACAGCAAGACCAATTGCAGCCATTGGGAGGAGTGAGAATATGTCAGAGGAACAACTCTGTGGACACCAAGGACAGTGAAAAAGAAGGGAGGAGTGGGGGGAAGGTGTTTTTTAAGATTTGGATTTATTTCTTATTACTTGACTGTGATTTGATTGTTAGCAATGAAATTAATTTTTCTGATTTGAGTCTGTTTTGCCCATGATGGTAATTGGTGAATAATCTCTTTGCCCTTCTCTCAACCCACGAGCCTGTTCTATTTTTTTCTCCCCTGACCAGCTGAGGATGGACAGTGATAGAGCAGCTTGGGTGGGCACCTGGCCTCCAGCCAGGGTCAATCCACCACAATGTGTATGCCTTTACATAACTCAGTCTTTAGAGAACAGTCTTAGCTCTCTGGCAGTGACTTGCATTTGGAAACTAAACCAATCCATATTTTTAATGCAGAAGCTTATTTTACACAAGTGAGATTTTCAACTTTTCACATGATATGTTTGAATCACTAATTGCTAATTGCAGATTCCCTCACTGTTCTTTTTAGTGACATATTTGTACCAGGCACTGAAAGATTACATCAAGAACATCAATTGGTGCATAAATATTTATGAATACTTAAGTGGAATAATCAAGTGTAATAAACTCTCCAGAGATACTGCTGGTTTCTGAAGCAAATTTTAAGAATCATATAATGTGTACATATGTGCTGTGAAAAAGGTTAACATTTGCCTTGCCAGACTCCCTCTCTTATTAGTGGAATTAATTTGCTTTTGAGATTTCCAAACAAACTTTTCACTTCAAACACTTTTTGAGGTGGGAAAGAGGTCTCTAGGCTAGTAAGAATAATTTTACTCCGGTTTATTTCTTGAGAGATAGCAATGACAGCTAGCTTGTGACTTAAAATTTTATTAGCACTGCAGGTTTTTTCCTTCAGAAGTAAAGAGCCCCTTTAATTTTTTATGGTTTTATTAACAGCAAAGGATAGTAGGCATCCCTACTCAGTAAGAAAACTAAGCACAGCAGTAGGCATCTACAAGGCATCTTGTTCCACTCCATGAAGAAAGATACTTGCTTTTTGAGTTGAGAAGGCTTAAACAGCGCAAAGCAGAGAGAGTTGTTCGCCATTCCTGCTTCCCTTTAGAAGGACAGCAAGCTATTTCTGCTGGATATCTAGAGGAACTTGCCATTGCTGTTGCTATTTGTGTGAAGTTGCCCTATTTATTTCCTTGGACTGAAAGTGTAGTATTGATTACAAAATTTTATATCAGAATGTCTCTGACAACTCCCTGGTTATAATAACAAGATAAGAAGTCTATCATATTATATGTAAAATACAAACCAAACCTGAATTTGCATCATGATGATATTTATGGAAAACTTTATGGAAATACAAGTTTTTTACATATTTTGGCAGAAGCTAAAAGCTGGAATACAGATAAAGTCAATCCCACACATTCTTTCTTGCTGCCAGCATGCCTAGCCTATTTAATTCATTATTTTAATACTCCAGTCATTTCAAAATCTATTTACTTGCTACTTCCAGCCCTCTCAAATTTCAGGCTCAACAGAAAAAGCTGTAACATGTCTACTTCACTGGAAAGAGAACATTATTTAGGAATCTTGCCTTTAGGCTTTGTCATCACACTTCCTAAACCCCAGCATTGTCTAATGACTTGTACTACAGTCCTTTACATTTTCAGTCTTAATGGACTGGTATGTTAGACTATAAATCTGGCAGTATGACATTTAGGACTGATAAAAATCTTAATCTAAATTCTGCAAGTGATTCCCTCCAGCCTTTTGGTACAGAGACTGGAATTTTGGTTCCAGAAATTGATATTCCCTCCCCGCCCCAAGCCCCAATCCACAAAAATTTCCATGACTTTTATTGAATTAAATATAAAACTAGCAATTCATTTGACTAACATCTATGTTAATCTTTATGAAATCTATTTTACTGTGCTCTTGAGGCTTTGAGAGTCTTGAATATTATTATTTTTCTTAATGATACATACAAAAGCTGATGCCCAAAATACCCCTATTCAATTTTTGCAGTTCTAGGCTATGATCTTGAAATTAACTCAGTCGTGACAGAGTTCATTCTAAAAGTTGGGGATCAAGAACTGACACAAAGTTAAAGCTAAATAGATCAGGGTCAGTAGTGTGTATGCATCAGAGAACTGATTCATGTGCTTGTATCATGTTAACTGTTATTTAATGCTGAAGTGAACTTCTGAGTGTGTCCCTGGAAGATTTACATTTCAACTCATGCAAAACAATGAGCACCAGAGGATGTTTCCACTAGTCTTAGAAGAAACTGATAAAATATTGTCACTCAAAATAAGCCAGATTGTTATATCAAATAAAACATAAATAGTTGAGTTTTTTCATTATAATCCCATAATCCATTTTGCACTACATCCCCTCTCTGTAGTTCATGCAAGGAGCTATTATGGGTAAGGTACTCAGAGGAAACTGTCATTGCTTGTGCTGTTCCTTTTCACTAAATAAGAGACTTTAACATCGAGAATTTGGTCTTGCATATTTCATTACCATTAAACACACAGAAATAAATAAAAGAGTTCTGATGTTCCATTTTGATATTAATTTCAAAAGGCATTTAATAATTCTCTGAAATGTATGTTCACCCAATGATACTGATTCTCTTTAAATACCTTTCAATATTAGTAGTGACATGATAATCTTTTTTTCCATTAAAATGTTTTCCTCAGTGATAAATAATCAGCTTCAATGTCAATTATTTTGACTCTGTTTTGTGGAGAGAAGGATAACCAGGCACAGTTAGATACTTTGTTGGAGAGCAATTTGCATAAATGTGTAACTTTATTCTATTAGTATGCATCCCTAAATAATAGCAAATGTATATTTGTAAATCTTTTTTTCCCCTACTCTTTGTATAAGAGGAACATCATTTAATGTGTTGCTTTAAAAGAAAGGAACAGAACTACGTACTAACTAGGCTTTTAAGCTTTCATTTAATTTTCTTTTTCTCTTGGGCCATAAAGTAACTCATGAAATATGAGACATTTAGTATGACTAATTAATCCCCATCTGATGTTTTTGCTAATATTATTACCATATTAATTAGCTAATTACCCTAACATTGCCAATGGTAATAAAATGAAAGCAATACTGCAGCCATTCTTGTTGAGTCGTAGTCTGGCAAACCTTATTGCATTTAAAGAATTTCTAAAACAACATGCAGTTCTAGGGAGGAAAACAATGTAAGAGTTGCACCCTGTATTAAATTTATTTGTTTGATAACAACAGAAAGTGTCAAGTGTAGGGGAACTGCAAGGCAACATGCTGGTTATACTGATATGTGTATATTTGGATATCGATATTCCCAACTATGAAAACAATACAGGTACCAAATTATAATTTTATTGATAAGACAAGGAGAAAATGGCTCAAAATTTCAGCATGTTGCAATTGAATACGTAGGATATAGGTGTCAGTTAGGTAACCAGATATTACTGTGGTGGGGTTGGTTAGAAGACTGACAAATCAAGCCAGTTTTCAAACATTACCAAATGAATGAGTGAGAACTCCTAGAAGGTATCTCACCAGGTTGGGCAAGAGGTCCATTTAGCTCAATATCCAGTCCCCAACTGTGGCAAAAAAGAAGTCACTACAAAGAGTATACAATATTGGGGGCTATGAGCAGACTGTTCCCATCAAATTTAACACTGCCCTCAGTTGGATGAGAAATGTATGTGCTCTCTGACCTATCTGCCTTGTCCTCTTACAATGTGTTCATGGGCCTGTTGCTACCTACAAAATTTTCATGGGCCTGCTCTTTGTCTACCTACAAAATTTACTGCTGCAGCAAGTTCGAGGATATTGCTTATTGTAACGTGAAGTATTTACTTCTATATTTTAAACAAATCTCCCAGCAGTTTACATTGTTCTCTACTTTTACTGTCAGATTTTCAATCTGTTAACTTATGGCTGTAATTCTAAATCCTATTCCTTCCAGCTGTTTCCTTTCCAAGCTACCTTAGCCTTTTAGTCTCTGCAAAGCAGCTGCTTTATTCCCTTGATTATTTTGGTTGTCCTGCCCTGAAACGTCTCAAACACCTCTTCCTGAACCAGAACTGTATACGCTATTCAAGAGATTGGCTTGCTACAGTTGTCCTCAGAAATTGACTGTGATCACTACACACGCAGAACTGTTAGTGTCTTATACCTCTGCTCTGTATTATCTATGAGTATGCAGTAAGACAGAGCTGATGATGTATAGCTGGTAACTGTGCTTCTTAGTGGTTTCAGTCACTGATGTCGAAGTGATCAGGTTGTAGAGTTCTTTGCTGAGAGGCCTAAACCAAAGCAGTTTTGTCTTCTTTCTTTTCTAATTTTCTGCATTTGTGTCTGATGCTTTTATGCCATTTTCCTCTCCCCAAAAGGGAGTCTAATCTGTCCCAATCCTGTTTATCTAGTTTCCTTTGTCTTGCCAGTCATCCTTTAGTGTATTCAGTGCATCCTATTTGCGCTCCTTTGTACTTACTTTTTCTCTGTCTTGCACATTTTTTTGTTAATTGGATGCCCTTTCTATGGCACCATATCGCTCTTTGCTTGACCCTGTGGTAGTCATATTGCTCACATTCTCAACATTGTATTTGGCGAGGCCATGATACAAAATACAAACATACTGTTATTAAACTATTTTAGTTTGCTTATGATCAGATTAAAGGCAAATTAATAATATTTATATCCCTATCGGCACAGTTTTAATTTTTAGGTGGTTGAGTTACAAGGGTTAGGCGGCAGCGGGCAGTGTCAGCTCATGTTGCTTGTGACTGACAATTACCTTGACATTTTTCTGTCCTAGCTATGCAAAACATGCTTGGTTAATTCACCTCAATGAATAATAAAAAAGTTTTTATGTGTGTACTGTGACTGAGTTCTGAAATATAAAACTATTTTCTTTCACTGCAGTGTTGGAAAAATGAAGAGGACATGAATGAAGTTTAAAAACATCACTTTTCTTAGACTAATAAGCATCTCTTAAAAACAAATTTCTCTCTGTTTTCTTCCACAATTCTAGCATTAGACCTGGTTGTAGTTTTAAACTTGTAGAGATAGTAGAGAGTTCCTCTTTTGAGTTCAGATTTCTGGCCTAATAATCTAAACTATGTCATGAAAATGGTCTTTTTGGTGCAATCCCACAGAAAGGAGGCTGAGACAAAGTGAGATTTGTCCTCGCACCAGGTGATGAATCTATGCAGTCTTCACTCAGTACTCTGCCCAAGCAGTCCCCTCGCTGTGTTTGAACTTCTCATATAAACAAGTGCTCACCACAGTGTGAAAGGATCAAGACAGTAGAAAAATGTTCAGTGTTTGATTCACAATTTTATAGCTCTTTTCTGAAACAACCTCAATCTCAGCAGGATCCCCGGCAACAGGTGATACCACATTATCAACATAGAACACATGCACTATATTAGTCATGCTACAATGCCATTTAAACTGTGCTTGTTCATTTTAAGAAAAAAACAAAACAAAAAAAAACAACGACCTACAAATCCTACCTTAGGCTTTACCAGAACTTTCTGCTCTAGCTTTCTCTTCAAGTCCACCTTTATTAAGTTTTTTCCTCAGGTGCTTGCTCCCACTGGCTAGATATATTGCCTCCACAAGCACATGGCATAACTTGCCCTAAATGAAATATTTTGTTAGGGTTTATGTTCCATTTTCTTGGACAGCTAAAGGAAAGACTTTGAATAAGTGTTATTTTCCTTCATTATGTTCTTCAAGACACCCTGAGAGATACTCTTCTCTGCTAATGAATGCATTCATTTGAGGGCACCATGAAACAAAGCACCACAGGAATGCAGAAAGCAGCCTTTTCTCTGACTTTTCTCTAGTATACCTGAGGTGAAAATATGGAAAATTGTGGCTACTTGTTTGTGCAAAGCTACTTTCTATTATTGTGAGATGTCACAGTTGAAACTCATTAATTTACAGCATTGAGAATTATTTGTGAATACATCTAAGAAACAGAAAGTAATGGAAGTGAATTTAGTCTTACATTATAACCTACACAGACTACCTATTTACAAGGTACTTAATGCTTTAATCAATTATTATGTTGGTTTTCACTTTGAAAACTGGTATTAAATTGCATTGCTTTTGAAAGAAAGAAATAGTTTACAAAAATTTATTAACTTGTTTTTTCTATTTTTAAAATGCAAAAGCTGTTTCGCTGCCCAGATGTGCATTTCCCAAGGAGGTGCTGTTTCACTCATCACCAGTATAGTCAATGTAGATAACACAAAGATTAAAAACTATGCTATAGCTAATGAAGATCTTTCTCAAACTCGTATTTCTTGAATATCAGCTCCATGTTAGGTTTATTTCAATTAGAAGGATTTTTAAAGCTCTCTTAAGACAGTTCTTCAACTTGTTAGATAACATTTGAAGTTTAAAGAATTTTTCTTTATTGCTTGTTATTGAACAATGCTTTTATGGTTTTCAATATGTTGCACATAGATAAATACAACATGGTGGTTGTCAAAAAGTCTTTGAACTTTCTGATATTGTGAAGAATGCGAAAATATCTTGAGCATATTGAAAGTAAAAAGGGAATTATTACTTTTTAATCTACGTGCCAAGGAAGTTCTGTAACTCACTCCCACAACGTGTAGCAGGCCACTCCCTCCTATCTGTGTTATACCAGAAGAACTCCTACAAGGTATCTCACCAGGTTGGGCAAGAGGTCCATTTAGCTCAATATCCAGTCCCCAACTGTGGCAAAAAAGAAGTCACTACAAAGAGTATACAATATTGGGGGCTATGAGCAGACTGTTCCCATCAAATTTAACACTGCCCTCAGTTGGATGAGAAATGTATGTGCTCTCTGACCTATCTGCCTTGTCCTCTTACAATGTGTTCATGGGCCTGTTGCTACCTACAAAATTTTCATGGGCCTGCTCTTTGTCTACCTACAAAGTTTACTGCTGCAGCAAGTTCAAGGATATTGCTTACTGTAACATGAAGTATTTACTTCTGTGTAATATGGGATAGGGAGCCTGCTTTGGCAGGGGGGTTGGATCCGATGATCTCTCGAGGCCCCTTCCAACCCCTATGATTCTGTGATTCTGTGATTCTATATTTTAAACAAATCTCCCAGCAGTTTACATTGTTCTCTACTTTTACTGTCAGATTTTCAATCTGTTAACTTATGGCTGTAATTCTAAATCCTATTCCTTCCAGCTGTTTCCTTTCCAAGCTACCTTAGCCTTTTAGTCTCTGCAAAGCAGCTGCTTTATTCCCTTGATTATTTTGGTTGTCCTGCCCTGAAACGTCTCAAACACCTCTTCCTGAACCAGAACTGTATACGCTATTCAAGAGATTGGCAAAACAGGGGTTTTATTCAGAAGCAAAAAAAACAACCACCATGTGGTGGGTTGACCATGTCTGGAAGGTATGTGCTCACTGAAGCTGATCTATCTGTGCCCTCCTCAACTGGACAGGGGAGAGAAAATAGAACAAAAGGCTCTTGGGTCAAGATGAGGACAGAGAGAGACCGTTCACTAACTACCATTATAGGCAAAACAGACTCAATGTAGGAAAAATTAATCTAATTTTTTTATCAAGCAAAACAGAGCAATGAGAAAAAGAAATCTCAAACCCACCATCCCCCACCCCTCCCTTCTTCCCAGGCTTAAATTCATGGAGACATCTCTCCATGAATTTATCCAACATGAGTCCTTCCCATGTGTTGCAGTTCTTCATGAACTACACCAGCATGGGTCTCTTCCATGTGGTCTCAAGTCTTACCAGCAAACCTGCTCCAGCCTGAGCTCCCCTCTCCACAGATCTGCAGGTCCTGCTAGGGTCTTGTTCCAGGTGCAAGCTTCACATGGGCTTGCAGCCTCCTTCAGCTGTCTGTACCTTCTCTGGTATGGGATCATCCATGAACTGTGGGGGAATCTCATCTCCACCAATGTCCTCCATGATCTGCAGGGGGACAGCCTACCTCACCAGGGTCTTCTCCACGAGTTGCAGGGGAGTCTCTGCTCCCAGGCCTGGACCACCTCCTCCCCCTCCTTCTTCCCTGACCTCGGCATCTCCAGAGTCATTCCTCTCACATCTTTTCATGCCTCCTCTTGGTTGCAAAAGCTACTGACACCACCCCCCTTTTTAAAAATTTTTAATTTCTGTTCTTAGATATGTTATCAAAGAGCCACTACTGCTGTTGCTGATCCACTCAGCCTTAGCCAGCAGCAGGTTTTTCTTGGAGCCGGTAGGTATTGGCTCTGTTGGACTTTGAGGAAGCTTCTAGCAACTTCTCACAGAAGGCACCCCTGTAGCCTTCCCCGTTACCAAAACCTTGCCACACAAACAAAAACCACCTCAAAGTTCCATTTTTTCCCCCTGAATACCATTTCTGATTTTATCCAAAACTTTTGGGTTTTTGTTATTTGGCTGCCCCAGCACCTTAAATTAATGATTTCAGAAGATGGCTAATGACAGCTCCAAGATCCCTTTTGTGAATTGTAATTACTATCTCTGACTTCAGCTTTACTCCATTATGGCTCAGATTCTTTTCTCTAGATATATTATGTTTTAGTATCTAATTTGAAGCTGATTTATCACTGTTTTGTTGGCATTCTACCTGATATCCTCTGACAGACAATACAGGTCAAATGCATGTAATGAACTAGTTAACCCATGTAGTTTTTTGGAGTCAATTTTAATGGATTGTTGTTTAAATGATGAAACACATATATTTAAGATTTTTTGGTTTTTACTGCAGTAATCACTAATACATTCACTTTTAAATGAGCAAACCATACGTAGCTAATTGTAAGCAAAGGTACTTTACATATTTTTCCTATAGATGTAGTATATAAGGCAACCTGTTTTTTCAGAAGCAGAAGCTGTATTTAACTGTAGTCTGGTAAGTCTCCCTTGTCTTAGGTATAATTTAAGTTGGAGGAATGACAGCATTTTAACTTGTTGATAATGCCATGTACAAGCCAGGCTCTCAATTAATTTCCCTTCCAGTGGTCACAGAAAATATCTTATTAATATTTTAAATTATTTAAACACATAATAATAATGCTGAATGAAATCCAAGAATTTCTAATGCCTGTGAACTCTTCAGTCTTTCTCACACTAAACACACACAGACCCACTTTTATCCATGATCCTCTTTCCTCTTGAGTTACTAAAACTTTTTCTAGAAAGCATACTGCAACAGTCGAACAAAATTACCTTACTTTATACACTTCAGTGTGTAAAAGGCACTCTGACAGGCAGTTCAGTGGCCAATTCCTCTTTCCTTGGGGATGATGCTTTTTCAGAACCTGACAAGTATCGCTCACCCACAGGACCAAATGATCCAGAACCACTTTGGCTGGAAATTCACTTAGCAGGGATATAAGACATCTGCAGCCAGAAACAGGGTAGTGAGAGAACCTAATCTTAGGTCCTCCAGGCATCTTACTTAGCTGCTCCTAGGCTAGGGCCCTAGGCTCCCTAGGTAGCCATGAATTCACTGAACTCGATATCCCAGTCTAAACATGGAGAATAACAGTCCTGCCCCTCAGGATGACCAGCCCTTCCTCCTGAACAGCCTTTGGACCAGATTAGAGATTAATTTTTCATCTAGTTCTTCATTACAGTGTGTTTCCAGATCCAGCAAACACTCACAGGTTACAATTATTATCAATAGCAAATTTTTGCTTGAGATTTCTTCTGCACACTGATGTAAATCCAGTGTATCACACATATTAAAATGACAGAAAGCAGAATCTAACCCATACCTTCAATTACCTGGTGTTTTTTCTTCTGAAGATGGTACTACAACCTCCAGTATTAAATGACCTTTCTATTTTTCTGAGCTTATGAATGAAGACCTTCTCATTCAGTAGTTCCAGCTACCTGCAAATTATTATATGATAGAAAAAAAATATTTCTAAAACCTTTGGATAAACTTAGAAAAAACTCATTAAAGCTTAGAAAGACAAGGGTGTGGTATCCATGAGGGTAGTTGCAAGCCTGGAAGATGAGCCTAGAGCTCTCAGCAACAACACACAATACAGTTAATTGTCTTGGATAAAATACCATTTCTACAAGGAGATAATAGGTCTGCTGTTGGTTTCAGAACAGTTCTTGGAGGTGAGTGTCTTGAACTGTCAGAAAATGTTGCATCCATCTTATCTATTAACAGCCTAGGGAAGATCATTTCCAGAATGCAAAAGTTTAAGACTGAAGTTCACTTCTCAGGGTTACAGCTTTTAATGGACTGACTGTCACTGATAAGAAAATGATGGAGGAGCACAATGTTCTTGCAATCTCATTAGCTGGAGGTATTGTGTGATGTTAAAGTTACTAACCTGCAGAATACTAACACACACCAGCTGCAAAAGAGCGAAGGAGAAAGCAAGTTAAAGTTATACATGAAACTTTGATGTTCCAGCTGTTGATTTTAAAAAGCAGTTTGGAGTGTTGTGCTTTTTTTTGGTTTGTTTATTTATTTATTTTTGGTTTTTAAATTCTGTGTTTACATCTTTTATGATATGGTTTATTTGGTGTCACTAAAAGAAATACCCTCAACACCAACCAACCAACTGAAAACTCTGCAACACAAACAGAAACAGACCATTTCCCCATTTTCTGGATATGTTTTCATGTTCCAATGATGCATTTTTTAATCTTTTTTTTTTTTTTTCTTATGTCAAATATTTCAGTGATGCTGTCTTCTTTTTGAGAAAGGAATGTGAAAATACCCAATAATGAAAAATGGGGATTCACTCTTTACAGTTGCCTGCCTGCCTAATACAGTTACTATAGTGGAAATGTGTCATTTAACATTTTTTTACCTAGGGAAAAATCTAACCAAAGAGCCTGACCTTTAGTCATTTACACATCTTCAGTAAGTCCACCTCTGATAGCTTGTAGTTGCCTGTCACACGGATTGCTAAATATGAAGTAAATACCTCTCTAACCTAATCAGTAGTTTTCCTATCAAGATAAAACACTTTTTATGCAATCAAAACTTTCATTTGTTAGTCAGTCTAGGATGCAAGCTGGCGTTTCGTAGTTATTAGCTAAGAACTGTCTGTGATAGTCTGTCTCTGCACTAACTTTAGTACAATTTTGTGGCAGATTAGTGTATGTTCTTAAGGACTTTGCTCTTATGGTCTTGTTGGATCTTCTATTTCACAGAGAAGTTAAATTTCCTCAAGAGTCTGTAATAATTTGATTCTGCCTGTCCCTTCCTCTGAGAGATGTTGAAAAGCATATATGTACCGTTAGATGAAAAATGTACACGTGTGCTAGAGACACTGTTCCACTACATCCATGTGCTATCCCTGCAGCAGCAGCTGCTAATGTACCTTCACTCTCCATGTAGGTCAGGAATGAGCGATGGGAACATGCTAGAACAAAGAGATAACACTCAGGTTAGAACCAGGTAGGGAATTTATTGTGTTTGGCTGGTATTTAAGAAGAACTGAGTCAAAATGAAGTACATAAACTTTTGTTACCATAAAAGGGCAAAACATGCATCTCAGAATGCAGCACTTAAGAAAGCAAGTGATCCTGTGCAAGCAGCTTTCTGTGGGAAGTCCTAGCACGGTTAATTTCTCTGTCCCTGGGAATGATGCCAGAGGACTTGAACAAGAGAAATTTAAAGGCTTACCCACACTGTGTGCAGAAGATCCCTTCTAAAACTTTTAAGCATGTGGTGGCAAATTTCTTTTTAAAAGCGTTGCAGTCCATTGCTCCTGGGGCCTGCTCAGATACCTGTAAATACTAAGTGTGATTCTCCATACGTAAAAACACCAACTGCACCCATGCATGCTTCTTTGAATATAACCTTTTTTATAATGCAGATGATTTCATATATAGAACTGGAAAAATGCTGTACTCAGTTTTGTGAAATAAAACATGAGGGTACACGGGGATATATCAGAGTATGCAAGTATTTCATTCCTTTCCTTATAAGTAACGGAGATGTGGAAACAGAGTTTACTTTTTCCCATTGTCTTCACGTGGAGAATTATGTGTTCTGTGTCAATATCAACAGGGGACATTAAAGCTTAGTTTTCCAGATTAAAATTTCTCTACCTTTTGACTATCTTCTTCCGTTTTCTAGAATATTCTTTGCTATGTCTGGGGCTTTTACCATCAAAACTACGATACTGAATTAAAAATCACCACCCTTTTCCAGTACATTGCTTCTACTAGCACTTCTAATATAGTAAGGATTAATTAGAATAATTAGTATTATCTCATGTCAGAATTACCAACAAAATATAGGTAATCAAAACACTGTTTATAACTTTTTATTTGGTTGGTTTGTTTTTTTAACCAAGTAGTTAGAATGACACAGATTACTTTTCCCTATAGAAACAAACAAAATAAGAGGTCTGTTATATATGTAAATGTAACCAAAAATCTTACCCAGTACATGGCAGTTCTCAAATTATCTTTGTTCCTGTAAAAGATCTTGAGTCTGGATGATTGGTTTGATTGCAAACCTTAGTGCTTCATTTGAGTATTATGAAAAGTTCCCAAATTTCCTGAATTCCCCCTTCTTTTGAATTTGCTATCTGCCTTCTTCTTTCAATTGAATTTGGTTTCAGGCTTTCAAGGACTCATTCACTTTCTTTTCTTTGAAGTGAACCCTAAGACCTTAAAGTCCTAAGTGGTGAGAGTTTATTAGTTAGAAAGACTGGGAAAGACTAAGTAAAAGTTTTCTGATATTCTAATCAGAAAATGTTATGTACCATTTCTCACACAGACTTCAAATTAATTTCAAATTATAATTTTCATTAGATTTAAATTTGAAAAAGGTTGAAAAGTCTTATTATTAAGACTGAACATGTGTATTCTTGTTTGTTCATTTGTTTGTTTGTTTTTTTTAAGGGGCTTTGAGATCACTGTGGGATTAAGATGAGGTGCCTGTACTGAATGTTAATTGAAACTGGTCACTGCATTCTGTAAAGTAAAAGTCCCAGCTCAAGCATGTGATCAAATGTTTCAGCCTTACAATTGCATCCCTGGATGGCCATAAATACATTTTGAAATCAAACCCTTAGTTGCTGATAGAAGGTGATTTACACCTGCTACATGTCAGTGACAGAACTTTTAGGGGATAATTTTAAGTTACATTTGTCTCCAGCTTTTGAAATATTCACTCTCTTGAGTGCTTCTTATGTTTTCATGTGGCTATTTTTTGTCATGAAGAAGCAGTTACATCAGACAAAGATGTTGAGTATGCTGGGGAATATAACAAAGCTCACTGTGTCATGTTTTACTACACAGTAGATGTCCTACAGTAAGAGATGTATGATAGAGTATTTATGTGAAAATTGTCCTTTAAAACATTTTTCCTTTTATTTTTGCATTCTAAATTGGTTACATTTTTGAATATATCAGAAATTCCTAGATGTTTTTGCCCAAACTACAGCTGCAATTCTAATTTCCCATTTAGCTCTCTTTTTTTTCCCCTACAATCTTGCTAGCCCTTTATGCTGTTGTACTTGCTTGCATGCAGTACACTGTGTACACAAACATGTTTTTAGCTCTGGAAACCGTCTTTTTTTTTTTTTTTTTT
>VZTU01013785.1:0-82814 GCA_013400835.1 Zapornia atra
CTTCACGATTGCGACTGCTAACATATTCCCATAATGCTTTGCATGTATATATAAAGACACATACCTACATACATAAATGCTTTGCACTGAAGAACTTGGTTTTATTAGACTGGGACACTCCTGCATTGTGGTGTCAAGAAATAGCAGCAATGGGGCCCCCAGTTTGGTAATTTTTTGCAGCCAGCTGAACAGGTAAGGCTGACACTACCCACATAGGAAGCACACACTGTCAAAAGCAGAATCTGGAAAGGGTGTTGGATAGCAGACTTTTGGGGGCCTTCCCAGACAGCTCTGCAGTGAGGCTGGTGAGTGATGGGCTTGTCTGCCCTGGGGGGCAGGGATACACTGAGGCTGGAGTCAGCAGCTGCAAAAAGGACAGGGAACTGTTGGAACAGGTCCAGAGGAGGGCCATGAAGACAATCAGATGGCTGGAGTACCTCTCCTGTGAAGACAGGCTGAGAGAGTTTGGATTGTTCGGCCTGGAGAAGAGAAGGCTCCAGGAGATCTTATAGCAGCCTTCCAGTACCTAAAGGGGTCCTATAGGAAGGCTAGGGAGGGACTTTTTAGAAGGGCATGTAGTGATAGGACAAGATGGAATGGTTTTAAATTGGAATGGGGTAGATTTAGATTGGATATTAGGAAAAAATTCTTCACTACGAGGGCGGTGAGGCCCTGGCACAAGCTGCCCAGGGAAGTGGTGGCTGCCCCCTCCCTGGCAGTGTTCAAGGCCAGGCTGGATGGGGCCTTGAGCAGCCTGGTCTAGTGAGAGGTGTCCTTGCCCATGGCAGGGGGGCTGGAACTTGATGATCTTTAAGGTTCCTTCCAGCCCAAACCAGTCTGTGATTCTATGAAAACATCAATTAACAAATGCCCATATCAGCACTCTAAAATAGGCATTGTTGGTACACTCAATGTACATAAATAACAGGGAAGAGCTTATCAAATGTAAATGGGAGGTTCTTCATGTTTTTGTTATTGAGACACACAGTTTAAAGTGTTTACTGTATAGCATAAAAGTATGTGCCTATAGGCAAATTCTGAAAGCATGCATTCTACTTATTTTATTATTATTTTATTACTGGAAACTGTCTGATATGGAGAAGAGCATTTTAAAGACTTCTTATACCTCTCATTTGCCAATGGCACTTAACTTTCTTTTAAGTTTAGGTTGTACATTATCTTGCATTTTTCATTTTAACCATGTTCTAATTCAGTGTGACAGTTTTGCCTGTTTGGCAACTCCATTTTGTAGAAGAAACCAGTAAGAATATTGAGATGCAAGTTAATGCTGCAATTTCAGATATCTCGTTTGCCATTTAGCCAGTTATTGAAAAAACTTCCTAACTTTAAGAACACAAATTATCTCTATGAACTGTACATTAAAACAAAGTAATGGATTTCTTTTGACTAACTATGTTAACTGAATCATCTCTGGGAACTGCATTAAAAGCAGAACTATCTCAGAAGGGCAAGACAAACATGACTACTCACACTACTTTGCCATAGCAACTTCCTGAGCAGACCAGAAACAAACAAAAATAGGAAATTTGTAAGAAAAATCCCAAACTGTCTAGAAAAGAAAATTTTATTAGTATGTGTTCCAACATTGTCTAGTCTTACACAGGAAGATGCCTTAGCAATGGGATGTCTTTATTACGTATAATTATTTATGCTAGTGATCGCAGAAATAAATCCCAGATTGAAAAAAGCCTCAAAATCAACCATAATAGATATGCTGTTATCAAACCTGGTTAGATTAGACCAGAGCAACTTGGTATTTACAAAGTTTACATTTATTCTAAGTATCTGCTTCTCAGTTACATCATTTTGACATCAATGTAAGTTACATTTACAAATGGAAAGTAGTACAAAAAGCCACAGATTAAAGCAGAAATAAGGCTTAAAAGTACTTAAATTACTGTGTTTCTGCATTAATTTTATCACCTCAGTAAGTAGTTAAGCATGTACAGCCATCATAAGCAGTTTCAACAGTACCTGCCCATTGTCTCAGCTCTTATTGACCTAACTCTTGCAAGTGTCCAAACATGTGAGTAACAGGGCAGGAGGTATTTTGGTTTTCTTTTTGGTTTCTTTGTTTGTTTGGGGTTTAAAAAAAAAATAATTTCTTTCAATCTTCAGGACCACTCGCTGGGCAACAGTTATTCCTTGTAAGTTAACACTTTAGGTTGTTTTCTTAGAACCAACTTTCAAGAGCACTGACGAGGCCCCCTATGCTTATGAAGGCCTGACTGGAAAGAACACATTTCTCTAACCTCTGCTTCCTGCTGTTTCACTTGCAGATGAGAGGAGCAGCAGTGATCAATGATTAGTACAGCCTTCTTTTCAATGCCCCATCAGAAATAACCCTACTTAGTTAAGACTACAGCAGTCAGCTTAATCTGAAGCATTATAATAAAGAAAAAAACAGTACTCAAAATGTTTTTAAAAGAGATAAAGAGGCTATAAAATATTAATTGCTGCTACTAAACAAGCATTCTGAGGTGAGCGACTTTCATATGCATTATGTCAAAAACATTCAGCAACAACTTACCTGCTGTTGCTTCTTTACCCTTTGTAAAGATGGCATGGAAATAGTTTACTATGGCTAGCTAAGGAGTCCTCTGAAAAGCTGTTCTGCTTTGTGAAGAACTGCTAACCATCAGTGACAAAAGCAAACCATCAGTGACAAAAAGGGTGTTTCAAGTTGTCAAGCAAGGCCACAAAGATATTGCAGGAAAATAAGAAGCACTCTGAAATGGTTCAAAAAAAAGGATGTGGAATCTCCCACCTGGGAAGGAGCAAACAAAGCAAGCAGTGAAAAAATGAGAGCTGACATGTGTGTCATATGTCAAGAAGACAGAGTGGATAACAAGAACTGACATGTAGGACGATGTCTTTGTCAGATTGCCAGAAGTTCCAGAGCTGGAGACACCTTGCTGAAGGCAGATGAGGTTGGGGAAGATGAATGTGCCAGGCCACCTTTCAAAGGTCAAGACTATGCAACAGCATCAATGAAACGCTACCACAGCTGCTGCATAATCAAGGTAGAGAAAGAAAACTTTCTTTCCTTCCTGCAACACAAAAATTGAAGAGAAATCTCATAATTAGCCTATTACAGGATAGTCAATCATTTAACTACTGAAAATCAGGGGAGACATATTCTAATCCCATTTCACTTGAGAAATCCTGTTGCCTTTATTGGCAGAATTTGTGCCACTGATGGGAAATCTCTCATTCTGACTTCAAGAGCAGTTGTTCTCTTGCGGCCTGATTCATTAAGTTAATGGGACACTTTCTCTTCACTCCTCTGAGAATAGGATCTGTGCACAGATAAATCTCAGTAGTTTCAGAAGTTCATCTAATCAAAGGTGATCTGAATGTCTTCCATCCAATTACTTCACCAAAGACAATCAGTTTTGCAATACTTCCAGATACTGCTTTTTCAGCTGGGCCCATCAAGCCAGGAAAAACTGTTCCTTGCACATTATTGCACATCTGTATCCTTGCCTATAACTCCTGCCAATCCAGAAAGAAAAAGAGCAGGCTAGAGGGAAGGGGACAAATAGAACGGTGTCTTTTATACCAGCACAAAGAAGTGGGTTTAGAGTTTAGGAAAGATTCAGGGTTTGATATAGTTTTGTCTAAGTTGCTACAACCACTCCTGGATTTTGAAACCCCAAGAGCAAAATCTCTTTTTGTGAACATTCAATGTTTTATCCTTTTCCATGATATCTTCCTCACAGACATGGGTCTTATGCTTCCTTGTCACTCTTTCCTCACAATTTTCACCTTTCTACCCTTCAAACCACCTGATTTCTCCTAATTAACTAATATATGTGGCAGTTTCTTCTGTTCGTTAATTCATTTACATTATCAGGGATGCTGTCCCTTCTGTACACTTACACTGTCCATGACTGCCACATTTAGACAGCTACACATGTCTGAGGCAACCTCTCCTGACTGGAAAAAGGTCAAAGCGATCTTTGCTTGTGATACACAATAATTCATTGTCCTTATATTCCAAAATGTGACCAAGACACTACGTTTTGCTATGCATTTTATGATGTTTAATGTACCCACGTGATATTCAGGAAAGGTCTTGCAATAAAAGCAGTAATCCCCATTTTACCAATGGAATTTAAATCAGGAAAACCCACCTGCTTTATACTTTTCTAGCATTGGTGATTAGATTATATTATGTGCACGGCAGCGCAGGGGAAAATAGCTTAGTTGAAACTGATATATAAGCAGTCACACTGTTTGTAGGAACTCAATGCAGACTTCATGGTTCTTTGTCATGCTCTCTCAGATTGCTTGTCTTTATCTGCAGCTCTGGGCAGCTCTGTGTTTCTTGAGAAGCAGTGGAAACGAAGTATTGCACAAAAAGGGAGGGTCCCCTGTTTGTCATATTTAGCTGCTCTGATTGCAAAGTGTTGGGGGGGGGCAAAGAAGGTTGTAAAAAAAAGGTCGTAGAAAAAACCCATCATACAGCATTGGTCTCCTTCTGAACTGACCCCACGGCTGATCTTTCACATTTCAGTGCACCTAATGCAGAAGAAGTATGGAAGAGCTAAGCCGGTCTTAATCACAATAGGTAACCTCACTGGGGTCATGTATTTGGTCTAAGTAATAGTTAATGGGTTAACGAGGCCAGCATTTAAAGGAAGGGAGAATAAAAGGGGTAAAACCCAAAATTTATCTGCCTATACTATCCACTCTTACTAGGGACCAACTAGAGCAAACGTTCCTAATTTCATCAAGGGCATTTTTTCCGTTTAATGAGCACATAGGAAAGAGAGACATTGTTCAAGTACAAGGGTTCAGTTTGCAGCAAGCCACAAATCACATTTCATTTATCAGGCCTACAGATGACAGGATATCATCTAATCCCCGGAGAGTCATATTCATTAAAAAGAAATCTTAAGTAATTACAACAATTAATTGACTTGAAACAGTTTCGGGTGGAGAAGGTTTACATAATTCATTTGCCAGACAAAACAAGCCTTATGAAGTCAGGGCAACATATTATTTAGAAGCATCCTCCCCTTCCTGTTGTATTGAAAAGCACAGAATAACACCGAACACCTGGAGACAACTGACACAGGCAGACAAACAAACAAAAGACAGAAAAAGCATCTCTGCCTTTATAACTTTATGAAAGGGATAACACTTCACTGACCTGCTCTTATCACTACTTAAAAACATGAGAATAAAACATTCACCCCTTTCTCCTTGTATTTATTCTAAATAGGCAGAGGATTTCTATGTATTAATTATGTAATAGCAAATTTGGGGGAAAAGGGCAAACAGAAACCCCTCACACAGCCTCTGTACAACGCAAACATCGTATGCATGTAGTTGCAAATTCAGCCTAAAGTTTCCTCCAGGTTGTGAAGTGTGCAGATATGTTTTGCTACTTCCCATTGACTGATCCTGAACTTACAGGTATCAGAATGCCATTCTCACGTCTGTGCCAGCACTGAATGGAAAGGGTCCTCAGATGCCTCCTATTATGCTATCCAATATTTCCTTGTGTTCCCTAATCTGCCTGTTTCTCTGTTTTACTTCTTCCTTTATACTCATTGTACAAAGTGAGGCAGAGGGCTTTCTGTTCTACGTGTTTGGTCTCTAATACAGTATGGTACTAATCCACAAGTAGGACTCCTAGGCATTACTTGAAAAATCTGGTTCAGCACCGAAATCTTCACACTAATTCCAACATCCTGAGTTGAGAAAGTTCTCTAAGTGCTCAGGCTGTTTTTCTGATATGTTGTTTCCATTGGTGGCCCCAGTTGGAATTCCACTTCTCTGCACATACATATCAATATCTTTGGGGAAATGAAGGAAAAGAATAGTCATGCTTCACAAAATGTCTTTGCCAGAATAACGGCCACAGAAAAGTGCCAGAAATGCTCTGGGATGCTTATAAAAGCATTTAAATTCAATGTGTAGGTATGCAATTCATTTATCATAGAGTTTCACTTGAAGAACGAGGCAAATATTATTGAGAGACTTAAAAAACTAGTTTCCTACATCATTAACTAAGACAAATCTGCAACACTACCTAAAAATTAAGAAATGCCTGGTTCAAATGATTAATGATACACGGTGTCAGTAAACAAGTTGACAATCGGTGCCCATATGTGACAAGGAAAAGTACCATTTTTTTGAACTTTACTGTTAAAGACCATCTCAGTTCATGATATTCTGGCCTCTACTATCTGCCTGCTTTGTCCTGTCACTAACAGAGATCCTTGTCTTATGTCAGAGTGCTTCCCATGATGTCTATAGAAAATGGAAAAAAAAATCTTTTATTTTCGGGTAATGCCATACACTGAGAGGATAAATCAAGGATTTCCCACATTTTATGCCTATCTTCAATTTCAGGACACTAATTTCAGATATGTTCTGTCTAATTTCCAGATATTCTGAATATTCTTCAAGTCACCATTGCCTTCCTTTGAAGTAGGTAGTTTGAGCTACTGCCACAGTGGAAAAGCTCACACATTTATGAGTTTCAATACGGCATATTTTCCATATGTATGAACTAATTAAAAAAAAATTATGTGACTTCCAGCCATCTGATAAAGTGCAAGTAGTGTAAATAATTTTATTTTTTCTTAACTCTTCAACCAGTTAGTCTCTATCAAAATAAGGTAACATGCACAAGTCACATTTCCCTTAAATATTTATATGCTTTGTAGGTTTAACCTGCAATCCATAGAGATAATTTTGCTGCTGTGTACTGGTAGGACCAAGGGAGGATTTCAAATACAAGCATTGTTTTTCCTTCTGATTCTGCTCATAGTACACAGTGTCAAAAAAGAACAGAATATATAAAAGCCTTATACATGTTATTTCATAGAATCATAAGGAACCATAGAATCATAGGGGTTGGAAGGGACCTCGAGAGATCATCGGGTCCAACCCCCCTGCTCAAGCAGGCTCCCTAGGTCATATTGCACAGGTAGGCGTCCAGACGGGTCTTGAATATCTCCAGAGATGGAGACTCTACACCCTCCCTGGGCAGACTGTCCCAGGGCTCTGTCACCCTCACTGTGTAAAAGTTCTTCCACATGTTAGTGCAGAACTTCCTATGCACTAACTTGCAGCCATTGCCCCTTGTCCTGTCTCCACAGACCACTGAAAAGGGGCTGGCTATTTCCCCATGTATCCCATAGTTAGGATATTTATAAATGTTTATAAGGTCCCCCCTTTGCCTTCTTTTCTCTAGGCTGAACAGTCCCAGCTCATTCAGCCTTTCCTCATAGGGGAGATGCTCCAGGCCCTTAATCATCTTTGTAGCCCTACTCTGGACTCTCTCCAGGAGATCCCTGTCTTTTTTATACCAGGGAGCCCAGAAATGGACACAATACTCCAGGTGGCGCCTGACCAGGGCAGAGTAGAGGGGGAGGATCACCTCCTTCGACCTTTCTCAATGTTTCATACAAGACCAAGGCAAGAAACCCTTAACAAATAAGGCATCATGACTGCAGCAAAGGTGAATGAGATGCAAAGTGTGAGTAGAAAACACTATTTTCTGCCTAAGCATATAATAGTGATATTCCTAAATTTTTTTTCTCCATAATTCACGCAGTTCATATATGCTGGAGCCTGCATAGCAGAAGTGGTATATTTAAGTAGCATAGATAATCTACATCCTAATTTTCAGAACATTACAAATGCAGACAACCAAAAGAGAGAATCTACTAAACCTGCAATTAGGCAAGCAAAGTAAAAAATCTTA
Source organism: Zapornia atra (assembly GCA_013400835.1). Classification (NCBI taxonomy): domain Eukaryota; kingdom Metazoa; phylum Chordata; class Aves; order Gruiformes; family Rallidae; genus Zapornia; species Zapornia atra. The sequence goes on from VZTU01013785.1 coordinate 7,748, forward strand.
CTCACATGAGAAAACCAAAAGTTTGGTGGCTGATTGTAGATCGTGGCCAGCATCAGGGCAGCAGCATTCCTGAAGCAGTTCCCACCGAGGCAGGTCCCACCTAGAACAAAGAGCAACTCAGCACAGGGTCATGCCCTGGAAGATCCTGAGCTTTTGCCTGCCAGAACCCACTTTGAAAAACTGAAACTGTGCTATGCCCTAAACTATTTCATCTTGGGAGTATAAAGCCAGATACCCCTGGGAGGAGAGAAAAGGCTCAACAGTTGAGTTTCTGATGGGCTGCTGGGGCTGTCCCCTCACTGCAGCTCCCAGAGACGCAAGATGGAGATGACTCCCCAGGGGGGTTGTCAGGTTCCTCGAAGTCACCTGGGAGACACCTCTCCCCTTAAGCACCTGAAGGGAGCAGAGGTGCTGCTCAAGGAGATGTGGCTGCACCTGGAATATTTCTTCTTAAAAGTTTATTTTCCCTAAGGCACTCTCACACTGCCTGCAGCACTACCCTGCAGTTCATCGTTGGCTCCAAGTACTAACTATATGCTGCCTCTAACATTTCTAAAGTGGCTGTTGTGGAAATCAAGTCCTGCTGGCTTTAGTACCAAAAGCAGGGAATTGTATCAGTGCACAACCCTCTTGCAGTAATACTTTTTGCCTTTTTTGTTAAGAAACAGATAGCAGCCCATAGCAGCAGGGTGGGGTTTAAGCACCAAGCTACTGCCATCTTGGGCCCTTTTCTTACTCCTCAGAGAGCCACCCCACTCCCTGCTGCTGATTCCTCCGCAGGCCTTCCCTGCAGGCAGCAGTGAGATTCATGGCAGCAGCCACTCCCTGGGCTGGCTCAGGTGGCCAGAAATAGCTCTTCCTACCACCTGCCATCATAATTCCCCCTCACAATGCACTTCAGGAGCTGGAGAAACCTGGCCTAGCTACAGACAGGGATAGAGGGAGCTACTTCCTTCTCTGACATGCCACCTTGCTGCTCCCACCAGCACAGCTATGTGTGCCTGCTCTTACCCATTTCCTTCTGAACTTGTGAAAAAATTGTGTGTCTGTGAGGCCATTAATATACAATGCTATGAGGCAGCTAGCTGGGGAGGCATAGCAGCCCAGCATCACCACTATCTCCTACCACTGGTCTTCCCTGAGAGGGCAGTGGGGAAGCCAGGCAGCCTCGTCCTGGAGGCTGTACGTTTTATGTCTGAGGTGAAGTATGAGACTTGTAGCTAAATGAACAACATGAAAGTTCAAAGTCTTGCCATCCCTTTGTTATGGTCTTCCTTTATTCTAATTTCCACTTTTTTTCTCTCAAATTTCTCTGCAATACCCATGAAGTAGAAGCAATATTATAATTTTTAAACAACTCCCAACTATTTTAAAAAATAGTTTGCTTCATGTTACAAAATAAGGAGCAAGTGTACTAATTGGTGTGATCCAGTCTCTTCGCTTACACAAGTGCAAATCAAAATGAAATCCAGAGCAGCAGAGGACTTTGCTTTGTCTAATTCGGTATCACTGGGCAATGTTGGTCACAGCACAGTTTGTGAAATGGATAGAATCCATTTTGTGTCTGTATAATTGTGTTTGTCATATACTGTTTGACCTCAGCAGATGCTACCTCACTAGCTTTCTCCACCTTTTTTTCTTCTTAGTCGCATTTACATCTTTCCTACTTTCTGCACAATCAGAAAAACTGGAGGAATGGGACTGAAGAGGTTATATGGAATGTAAAATACCTGTAATAAGTGAAAACTTTCTTTTGCTGTTTAAGCTAATTTCTTACAAATGTTTACATCTTACAGTACAAAAGAGGAATGTAAAATAACAAGGATTTAATTGAAAATATGAAGTTATATATGCAGTGTTAGGAATGCAGAAATAGAAAAGTGATACTGACATGACATCTGAATGCCTAGTATTTCTGTGCTTATCAGGTATCAGTAGGAGGAGGAGTTAGATGTGGGCTGTGTAGGTTGTGGACTAGATCTTTGGCTGCAATAAGTCAATTGACCAAGCTAAGGTAAATGGACTATGCTGATTTCCGCTGTCTAAGAATCTAGCAATGTATAGGTGTGTGCATATGGCAGAGAAAATGCTGGCAATTCTCACGTCAAAAATGTAACCAAAACCATTTGCGTATGCATACCTGGCAGGAATACAGAGAGAGGAAAATTCTTTTCAGTTTGAGCTGTTAAGCCAGTCACAACTTAAAATGAAGGAAACCAGAACAGATTTTTTCTTTGGATGTTTCTACTGTAAGACAAAACAGAACAAAGGCCTGGACAAGAAATGACTTCTTTTTGTAGAGAAAACCCTATGCCAGGAGCCATTTCAGAAGGTTTATGGGAAAACCCAGCAATCTCAATGTTAGATTGCAAATTCAGAAGTACTTTTACTCCCAATGAAAGCATATGGGACATACTCCTCATTCTGTTATTGTTATTATTATTCCATCCACCCTTGAGAAGGAAACAAAGAGGTTTTAGAAGCATATATAAGACAAATAACATGGCAAACCAAAGTAGTACAGAAAAATAACTCCTTGGGGTGAATCACCTTTGCCAAGTGTGTATCTGACAGAAATGGGCAACTTTTCACATGGTGTAAATTGTTGTAACTCTGTAAAGTTGCATTATCAGGGGATATGACCTTCTTTGTATTTCTTCCCAAGGCACAGCAATAATGACTAAAAATACAGAAAATTACCTAGAGATTTTCACATTTTTAAGGTTGTGTCACATTAATCCAAAATCCATTGAATTCAATAGGAGATTTTAATTGAATCTGTTTGGTTTGGATTGCAATGTTCAAGCTAAGCATGAATCTACAGCCACGTTACGAACCCTAAAAAAAATGGTGTTTGTAATGGAATTGCTGACAGATCCTTAACCACAGTGGTGCTAGCGGGAGTCACTATAATATTGTAAATAAGGTGAATAGGCTCTTCTTATCTCATTTCACAGCTGAGCAGTGTATTGCCAGATAAATCAAATCAGGGTAAACGGCTTCATCTAATAAACTGGGTCAACATATAATGTATTTGTCCAGGTTTGCACTTTCATTGATTCTCATTTGATTTAAGAAGAGATATTTCAGTTTGTGTTTACAACATTTTTAAATATCTCTTTCCCTCCTTCTCTAGAGAACAGCAAGCAAGAGAGTATGCAAGCTGGTAGCTTCACAAAAATGTCAAGTTTTCTGTTTTCTGTGAGTTCTTCTGCTTTCCATTTTTTATGTATCTGGGAGGGAGTGGGGGTGGGGAATGAGGGAGTTACTATATCTTATCTGCATTTTCTCAATAATGTTTTAGTGATGTTTGCTAATGTATCATTCATTAACCATCAGCCACTATAAAAAACATAATCTATCTCACAAAGTGGACATTATTATCGCATTAAATCATTTCACAATATACCTGAACGGTTCCACATGAGGGGCCTGGCCTGACTGAGCTCAAATGCCTCGGGGGCAAACTCTTCAGTAGTAATGAGATACGAGGTCTGTCTGTGATGAATATGATATTACTCGTGTCAGTGGCTGTGGACTGCACCCAGAATATTTCTTCTTACAGTTTTTTTTTTTTTCCCTATTGCAAAGGAACTCAGGCAAAGCACTATTAACCCAGTAAATGAAGCTCTAAAGATCACAGAGTGTGCCCATTAGTCGACAAGATTGTGACTAATCCAATTTTTCTTGCAGGGAGCAATTCTAATGCTTCTGTAACATCTGGGGATGGCAAGGTCTGCATTACTGATGAACCCGGGTATTTTTTTCTTCTACCTTTTTCTTCATCAAAGAACAATTATTACACTCACTTATTGCACTGCTTCTCCTCCCCCCTCCCCCCAATTTTGCCCCTGACTCCTTCTGCCATGATGACCTCTTTGAAGATGGTTAAAATAATATCCCAGGCTGACAGCCGAAGTGGGAAGGGTGAGGACTCTGAAGAAGGCTAAAAAAGAAATCCATTGTGGTTTTAGGAGTGTGAACAGAAAATGTGCTTGTTCACTGCACAGAAAGGATTAGGTTCCCCCAAACCCAGCAGAAAAAGGGCCTAGAACCTTTTATTATCAGTCACTGTTAAAAGCATGATGCCTTAAATTGTCCCATGGTTGGAAGAGAGCATCATCTTGCTTCTACTTACTGTAGTAAAAGCATTATGTGTTATTCTTTGTGTGGCAGCGTTACATGTCAGGAACAGTAAAATACTGCTTTTCTGATTTATTCATTGTCAATTATGGAATTTCATTCTAATATAAACTGCCACTTAGAACAGGCCAGGTCAGTTTCACTTAAATAGAACCTCAAAAATGTTTTATGATAGTAAGAAAAAACCTATCAGATGCTGATGGCCAACATATATTACAGGTGATCTTTCTGTGTTCAGAAGCAGGTCATACCTTCACCTGTTCAAAGATGCAAAAGATGCTAAATAATAGAGTTCTCTTCTTGTGCATAGGGAACAATGCAGTAAGTTATAGGAAAAATGGATTAAATCCAGTTTCCTGTAGTGTCATTTGCAGTGTTGCAATGTGGGAAGAAGTTTAGGGATAGAAAATAAGCCAGGGAATTCTGCAACGAGTTGCTTAAATCTTTGTATGAAGTTATCGCTGTTCTCAGATATCGGCTGCAAGCCTATGGATTTCAGTAGTGGTTATATTGGATTTACATGTTTAATGTTTCTTGTATATCTCTTTTTAATTGGGTTCCACAGTAAGAATTAAAATTTGTCCAACATTCAGAACATCTAAGTCAGAACTCTGCCTCTCTCAAGACTTGCTATTTCATTTTTATTATTTTGTTATTTGATTACAGTACTCTCACTGTGGCAGTATCTCTCCAGAAAATAGTCACTGTTTAACATACCCCATGTAGTCTGGAGTCTGGAAGCAGAAACACCTTTTTCACAGTGTATTTTGTATTTCTGCCTCTAACTGAGACCAGAATACACAGATGTACACAAACAGGAAAGAACCATGTATGGGTTTAGACTAGCACTTTTCTTCTTTTCTGGAGTCTGAGGATATGACAAGGATTCTGTTAGCTGTCAGTAACCATTCTGCAGTGACCCATGAGTTTGTTATGAAAATAAATCTGGAGAATGTCGGTAGATGAGTTCTGCAAGTCCTTGAAGAGCTGGTGCTATTCTATATGAGGAAGAGTAATAATAAAAAAAAAAGGGATAGAATGAGACCAGCATTTGCTAATGTTTCTAACAGTGTAAATGTAGCAAGCAAGAAAGAAAAAGGTAACAGAATTGAAGGTATTTTAACCACCTAGGTACCCAGACTGTGGAATAGACATACATGTTAATTTAGAGAAGTGGAGTAAAGTGAGAGATGCTGTGATCCAGTCGTGGGAGTATTTACTACACAGAACAGTCATGTGAGGTAGAGACAAAGGAAAGGATCAGGTCAAGAAATATCTTTGACGCTATCCGTCCAGCTGAAATACTAAAACCTGGCAATCCAGACAGCGGCTTTCATCCACAGGAAATGGAGAGAAAAGCAACACAAAGAGGAAATGCCATTACTGACTTTAAGAAGCTGTAGTTTAGTTTCACAGGGAACAATCGTGTTTAATTTGAGGCACTGTTTGTCATTCAGCAAGAAAGCAAAGGATGACCTATACAGTTGTTTGTCATGCAGTTAAGAAAAAATGTAGAAAAAAATGCGTTTTGGTACAAATCCTTCTGCCTAAGCAAATTAGATATATTTTGAATTCTTTAACTGTGCATATAAACTGGAGATTCTTTGTTTCTCCAATTTAAGGTTAAAGGGAGGTTCAAACCTTTAAGTTGCACCCTCTGGTACTACTGAAATACGTACATTATGAATAACAAATACTAATAGCTGGACTTATTGCATGAAACCCTGTCCACTCCTAGGTGGCAACAAAATCCCTATTAGACCCACTGAGCCAAGATTTCATAAATAAATTCATTGTGGCATTTGTAAATGTCTTCATCTAATTCTGTTGCTCTTTGGATTTTCAACAATGTAAATAAATGAGAATTCGCCCCAGTCATGCCAGGGGATGGATGATACGTAGCATCAGAACATTACCATGCCACCTTCTGGATCTAGAAGCTTGTCCCAATGTGCCTTGCATACCTTTCCTGACAGCTGTGTGCACGTAGTATTGAAAAGGAGTCTTCAAGACAGAAAACGCCTGTGCTGGTGACTGCAGTGATTAAGTATGCAGGTGGTTGTTGGATTAGGCCTTGAAAGCGGATCTTGCCTAACGGCCGTAACTGTGGTGGATATAAGTCATGAATCAAGCGGAATTAGTTGATGTATGATAATGTTACAATGCTGGGCAAAGAGAAGTACTCATTTTTGCCTTTGAGTCGATAATGAGCACCATAAATTTTAATGTCAACTGTTGCTGTTATTGTTTCAGCAATTTAGTTTTATTTAAATTGGTTCCTCTATTTTTGTTATTTGTCAGGAGACACCTTTGACTGTGTCTTTTGAATAGCCAAATCTGGTAAGCTGTCAGCTGGCCTGTGTGAAACTGCAGCAAAACTGCTGTTGACTTCAGTGGTATAAGGTTTTCGCTCACAGTTTCCAGCATGGTTTGAACTGACATGCAAATCCAAATTCAGCTAGAAGATGAAAGCAAAGGGATTTTTTCAGCCTACAGATTGCTAAGCTGCCCAAAGGGTGCTACTTTCTTACATACAACATGTCTGCAGAAGTGTGTGAACACCCTTGTGTTTCATTGTGCTTGGGTAATTCCACCAGAACCTGAGAAAAGTCCTTGCACAAAGTGTTCATTACAATGCACATACTTGCAAAGCACAGCCCTGAATGGTATTTTGGTAGCAGATCATCAAAAATTGCCCAGTGGTACAACTCAATAATTTTAAAATTCTTTTTTTCCTCTGATGTTTGTTGTCATATTTGATCACTGATACCTGATACATTTTTGCTGTATCAAAACCAGTTGAGTTTTCTCTCTTACATTCCAGCAGAACCATTGCAACTCACCTTAATATCGACTCCAAAGCATCGTTTCATATTTGCCATGTCCAAGTCTTGAATTATTTTTCTGGTAGCTAAATTAGCCACCTTATACTACATCTACCTTTTCAATTATGCTAACATTTGTCAGGTGACTTTGTTAGAGTATCCATCCTAGAAATAAAGTGCTGTATAGGCAATTTCAGCTTTTTAGTCTTTTTTTGAATCACCCTGATAATGGTGTAGCTACAGTTATTGCTACAGGTAAGTGGATGTGCAGAATCTCTGTGCTTTAGCCTCAGCAGTTGTAAGCAATTCATTTCAGAAGATGCATGTAAGAAAAGCACAGCACTAGGGTATTTCCCACTAAGATATTTTCCCTGAAAAAAGCCACATTGTATTTTGTTACGTGATATTGGAAAAGGAACTTAGCTTTTGTTAGGGGCATTGACAGTTGGAATGGAAGTCACAGGACAGCAGCCAGAAGGGAACATTTATGGAGGGTGTTATCCTGCTTTACAGGAAAATGAATTTTCAGGTGTTATATCCATCAGAGTAAAGCAACAACCTGTTTGAAAATTATCATAAAGGCAGGGACAATAGGTAATCTAAGAAGAAAGCAGTCAGACTTCTGGGATGCAGTTGTGCTAATCTGAAGGGAGCTTCATCCCTTTGTTCACGAATAACTACAGTTCTCTCAGAGTTGTCTCAGAAGATGATTGAATGAAGTTTGTGCCTGATTCTGACAGGACTAATGGGAAAAGAAGTGAGCAACATATTTTTAAATGATAGTGCAGTAAGCGGAAGTGGACCTGCTCATGCAGTAATGCTCTATTAATTAAGATCATCAGGAAGCATTAGGAAGGAGAAGTGGAAGATCCGGAAATGTTTAAAAAAATTATTCAAGATATTATTTATGAGCTCTATTTCTAGGACTGCAGCTAGTCTGGTACCTCTCTCAAAAATAAATGATAGGGACTGATGCTGCATAATGGGCCAATTTACAAATAGAAATGAAAGAAATGTTTATAATTTTGACCTTAGTGACTCCAGTAAGATCAGTCCTTTACTGGTTTAATATTGTTTCACAGTTTGTGCTGTTAAATCAAAAGGTTATCTATAATACATCTGGCACTATTAATGCAAAGGATCAGGGGTATTCAACAGACATTTATTCATTATTAATATAGATAATAAAGGATCATTTATGAGGCTACAGATGAGATTTTTATCATCAAAAGCTTAAAAAGGGAAATTTATTTTTGCTTCAGGACAGAGATGAAAAGAGTCAGTAATGGGAAATGTAAGAGTCAACACAAAACTGTCAAATTCATTCTTTTCCTGAAGACAGCTAGCACTTGATCGTAACAGATTAAAACCAAAATAAAATTAAATGTTTTTGCTGTAAAACCTCTTTATTGACAGGGAGGGGCTTTCAGTGCCATTGTGTTTTGCTCTGGTTTTGTCCTTTAGCAAGACAGTTGTTGATGCTTTTCTCTCATGCAGCTGTGCTTTCCGATGCCTCACAAGAAGACCTGGAGTGGGAGAATGTATCATTGTCTCAAGAATTTCTGGGAGCTGTCTGAAAGTCATCTGACAAGAGCGAAAGTCATCTGTTAGGAACTCCTCAGTGTTGGGTGCAGACATCACACTCTATGCTTTGTCTTTTAGGAATGTAACTCTGTGCCATCTGAAGGTGTAACTGTAAGCAGTAGTAGAAGGATGTGCACGCATGAAGCAGAAGTAACAACAAAAGTGAAATATTAAGGTTTTTGCTGTCTCATAGCTGCTGCCATTTACAGGAGAACAACCCCAAGTGTTACTGAGGATGTTTATAAAGTTGCAGACCTCCACTCATCAAAGCTGGTGGAGATTTCTTAATAGCACACGGGCCCATAATATTTGTTGAGCCTGTCCTCCTGCATTCCCAAGGCTGTAGTCACCTAGCAAAATTTTGCCTGTATGAATGGCGAATGATGGGATATTCAGGGTTAAGGCAAAAACTCTCTCCTCGTTTCACCTATCAGTCTTATCTAGGGCAGTTGCTTGAATCAGCTTCTAGGGTTCTCAGAACATTCAATTATCTTGTTTCCCATATGATCTGCAATACCCAAGGGTGGACTTGGAATTTGATGAAGTTGTTTCTGATCTGAGGGTATGGACTGACCAGTCTGCTTCAGCTGACCTCAAATCCTCACTAGGAACAGCAGCAGTGGCAAGATAGAAATAGATGCGTCGGAAAATTAATTTCATGACTTAGACACTGTCTTTGCATAGCCTAGAGTTTGGGTACAACTCTGAAAATACTCATTTGCTGTCCTTTTTCCCTGATTTTCCTTGGCCTTTTTCATGTCAGAAAAAAAGAGTCCACATTCCCTTTGCTGTTTGTGGGTTGTTACAGAAATTGTGTAGCTTTTTCTCAATCAAGCAGATGAAACCTGGGAGGCAATATACAAATGAGCCAAGAGCAAATTTGAGTTATATGATCTCAATTTTTTTCTGAAAAATTTTCTTTTTGGCCGTAATCCCATTGGAAAAATAAAATAAAATCCAAGAACCTGGGAAAAGAAACCCTTTCTGAAACTTTATCCAATAGAGAAAAATCAACAGGGTCATATCTGCATGTGAAAAATTGGATCCCTTTTCCCTTCCCTCAAACTGAATAGAATTTGAATGTTTTGAATTTGAAACTGTGAAAATACTTGAACAGAAAATAAATATTTTATAAGCAAATAAATTCATTTTCCCTGAAGGTGGAAAGGTGGGAAATGGTCCCTGGATGGGCTTGAGAACTCAGACTTTTCATCACATGTCAGAATTTGTTCTAAAATGATGTATTGCAGGGGATCAGTGGGAAATAGAGCAGAGCACAATGGGAATTTCTGTGTCAAACTTACTTTCCTTTAGTTGCCATTCCAGCCTCTATCTCAAGCCTGATGACAGGTAAGCCCTGACTAATCTAGCTATCCTTAATAAATTAGCTCTCTGTCTGTCCATTTTAACCTTCTACAGATATTACTTTCTCCCAAAGATTTAGCAGGAGTTAATGTGCAAGTGCCTCACTCAGCTGCTTTCCTGCAAAGTTTGCTAAACTAAACTACTGGTCTTTATGGGAAGGCAGGTGTAGGGTGACCATTCTTCTCGCTTTGCTGTGGGAGAAGTCACCTCTGGTGTAATGAACAGCTGGGGGCAGCAGCAACTTAAATCCCTCTAGCTATTTGCGAAGTTTTGTAAAACCCTGCTGAGTAAATCCCAGGAGACATTAGCCTAAGTCCCATCACTCAGGTAGACCACAATACCTGCACAGATTTCTCTTGAAATCAGCAGAAAGAACAGACGACACAGAACCATGTGTGGGTTTGGACTGTAATAATAAAAGGAAAAAAACCCCAAAACAACCAAACAAAAAACCCCTCCCAATCAAGTAATTCTTGCAGAGGCTAGGATTGTGCATTATTGATTTTTAAATCTTAAACAAGTTCCTTGTAAAACCTTGTTAGTTCGGATTTCCTGCAACAGATGACATGGGAGAAAAAGACTGTAAAAAAAGTTTTGGCTGCTGGACAGCCCTCGTATTGCAGATGAGTTTTAACTTCAGAGGAGCCATCAGAGTTTATATTGAAATGGGAGTACTTTGAGTAACAAGTTAATTGAGACAATTAGTCAAGTTTTATAAATTCCTTCTCCTTATGTCTCTAACAGGAATAGGTTAATATATTACATAAAGTCACTGTTAGTCCCAGGTGCAGAATATTCTGCCAATGAACAGCTACATATCTAATTAAAGAAATCACCTTAGCAACATCTGTAGTCACTCCTGGATGCTGATGGAGACCTGTGAACACGCACTGATGACCTTCAAGCTGCAGAAGACTTGAGAGGGCATCAGAAAGACACAGGAGCAAAGTGACTGGTAAGTTTGAAAAAATTACGGTCTATTTTTTTAGCTGGGCACTGCCCTTTATTTCAATCACAAAAGATTAAATCCTATGTGACATGCAATACAGTCGTCAAGGTCTTTTCTATCAAAGAAGCTTCTTAAAATTAATGAGAAGCAATCAGAAAGACTTTAGATGAGTAGAAAGTGGGGAGAAAGTGATTGATACACTAGACAAATACATACCTGCCCAAGTCATTAACATGAGGGAGGGAGGAAGGATACCATGGTTAATGCACAGAGAAAATGCAGTATATAGAAATATCTCTGAAAGCATTCAGCTAATTAAAGGCCTGAAACAGGAAAGTATTACTCACATGAGTAGTCAAAATGGTAATCAAACCACCACTCTAAGGACAACTCATGAGTAAAGGGTTGCTGTCAAGGCCTGAATGAAGTAAATGCGTGAAAAGCCTGCACCGATGATTAAATCCTGTGCTTGTTAAAATGTAATAATTCCAGTGACAGGGAAGAGATTTGATTAGTGTGCTTGGACAGGAAGGCATTATTATGGAGGAGTGATTTATGGTATAGAGTGGCACAAAATTTTCAGATTTTTTTGCATGTTTGAACAGAATCTAAGGGCATTTTTTCCAGAGTATTGTTGTGCAATTACAAGGATTCATTAATTTTACTACGGTGCATATGTATTTGTCCTGTTTTTTAGTGGAAACCCTGCTTTTTTTCAGTTGCAAATTTTGGGTTAGTGGGTTGGTGGATTTTTATTTTTACTTAGTAAACAAAGAACAAAAAAACCTTTGCTCTCAAATAATAGATTCTGGCAGATAGGTGGCATAAGATCTGTCTCAGAGTTGTTCCTTGTGCTGCAGATTGCAATGGATAATAGTACCTGCTACTGAGTGTATGTTTAATGAAGTAGCTGACTGTCCACGGAAATCCCTGGGAATCTTTCTGCTGATGTGGTGGACTTCAGACCAAGCTAACAGATCTCAGCTCTTTATACAATATTTTTCTTCTACATTTAAAAGCAAACTAATAAGGATCTACTCTGTTCTGACATGACTGAGAATAAGCAACAGAGCTACACTGCAAGCCTTCTGTGACTGGCTAGATTGTGTTCTCATGGTTTGTGCAGCAAGACATCTTCTCAGCTAATGTAACTTTGTATCTTTCCATAGGCCTGAATGCAGCTGTGATGATTGACTCCAGATGAGGGTCAGGGTCTGCTGTATTCTTGGAAACTAGCCTCCACTGTTACCTATACCACTGAGCCACTAACTTTTTCCCAATGCTCTTGTCCCATGCCCATTTAGAACAACAACCATGAAACATTTGTCTGAGTGCCCTGTGACAATATGTTGAAGGATAAATAATGAACGTGGCCCTGTAACTATCCATGAGACTGCATCTTGACCACTGTGTCCAGATTTGGTCTTCTCACTACAAGACAGACATTGATATACTCACATGAGTCTAATGGAAGGCCCACAAGATGGTTGGAGGTGGAAGCACATGATTTATGAGGAGTGACTGAGGAAAGTAGGTCATCTCACTTGGAAACAGGTTTTGGGCGAGATCTTCTTTCTCTCTTATACTACCCAAGAGAGCATAAGGACAGTAGGAATCTGTCTCTTTTCAAAAGCTCATAGTGAAAGGATGGTGGGCAGTGGGTAGTTTCCCAATGAGAGCAGACAAATATTGGAACATGTTGCCAGAGAGGCTGCACGGTCTCCATCTTTGGAGATACTCCAAGCTTGCCAGGTCAAGGCTCTGATGAACTAATTTGACCTGCTAGACATAAGGGTTGAACCTTCATACCCCAGAGGTTCCTTCGGATCTAAATCACCCTATTGTTCCTTGTAGGTACTTCACGTCTCACAAGCAGAGATATATTCCATATATTCCCATATATTCCAATAACAACAGATGCTCATCTGGTGGGTTTTCACTAAATTAAATTTCTGTTTAACCATTCTTTACTGTATTTTCTTCTCAATTGTAGTTGGTGTTGTAGTTGGTCTGTCTTGGAGCTGGCTGGCATTGTCTCTGTCAGACATAGGGGAAGCTTCTAGCAGCTTCTTGCAGAAGGCACTGCTGTAGCCCCCTTGTTACTAAAGCCTTGCCACACAAAGCCTGTACACGTGCACTGCTAACAGTTGTGCATTTTTCTCATGTACAGAGAAATTCAAACAACACGTAGTGTACGTGCAAGTCTAAGCTATGTATTGTGCAAAACAAGGCAATGTCATAAGTTAAGGCTATCGAGTGAAGTGCTCTGGAGTTAAATATACTCGATTCAATACAGCTTGTGCAGAATGAAAATTAAGACCACTGTCAGGTTCATCTGAAAGGGAGATGAAATTCAGTGTAGGTATATGTCACTTGTACATGGGGAAAAAATTATCCCCAGTTTATATATAAAGTGATGTGCTCTAGGCTGCTCATTACCTCTCAAGAACCAAGAATTATGACAGCAAAATAGGTATTTACATGAAAGCTGAAAAGACTAAATCAGTTCCCAAATGGTCAAGGAAAGAAACCAAATAGCATTAGAAAAATGTAGACACGAAACCAGAAAATGTCAATAGACCTCTGCAGGTTTGTATCTTGAACACTGTGTGCAGATCTGGTTTCTACTGTCTCTACTTTCAAAAACATCCAAGAGAACTGGAGGATCTCCAGAGGAGGACAAGGGGGATCAGTTATGGGATGGAAGGACTGTACAAGAAACATTAAAGGCCTCGTTCATTTGCTTGCATATAAGTACTCAGCAGCAATTGAAGTATCTTTGAAAATTGAACATATTCACATATTGCTGGCAGATATAGTAGAGAAATTGCTGTGTGCCAAATTGCCCTTTTGGCGTGGCAGCTAGGGTATATATACTAGGTTATCTCTCTCTCTCTCTATATATATATATCAGGTTCCATTAGAAGCTACAGCGAGGGCAACTAGGTCAAGCCCAAGACCACTGGTTCAGTCCCTTCCTGAAGTACATCATAGATGTACCTCTCTCCAGTCCTGTCTGGGCTTGTCTGCTGCATGAACCTCAGATTTCAATTTGTAGTGTTGTGTCCAATTCCATCTCTGTTCCCATCTGCTGCTTCTGACTGGAACCCTCTAGCAGGAACTTGGCTGAATCTTGGGCCTGACTCATGGCTTTGGGATTGTCTGGGACTTTTGATGGAACTTCTCATTGCCACCCTGGTCTACCTGTCCCACCCTCCAGCCCTGTGGAACTGCACTCTGGTTGGTAAGGGCTCTTCCTGGGCTGTGGTCACCCTCACCTACCAGCTCATTCTGTGTTGTGGAGAGCCCTGCTCTGGCTGCTCCATGACAAAAACTTTTCCCCAGAAGGATAGCCACGCAATGGAGCAGGTTGCCCAGAGAGCTTGTGCAGTCTTCTTCCTCAAAGCATTTCCAGAACAGACTGGATGAAGCCCTAAAGGGGCTAGCCTGCCCTTACCCTGCTTTGAGGAGGGGGTTCATCTAAATGATGTCCTGAGAGTGCCTTGAACCTGAATTATCCTATTAGTACAGATGAGATAGAGGTTGATTGTTAACTTTATTTTCCAATACAGGAACTATTGGGGTGCCAAAGGAATTGGAACCAATTCAAAACACAGGAAAGAAGATTTTTCCGAGAATTTCTTGGCATGGGATAGCATAGAAGCTTGAGGTTTACATGAAGTCAAGAACTGGACAAGCTCATATAGGAGAAATCTGGTGAGAATTTCATAAACAGAAAACACCAGAATTTCATCAACAGAAACCACTTCCAGAAACCACTCCCGAAGTCCCAGAGCTGCAAATTTTCAGAAACCTGAAGGATATTCAAATGTATTATTGTTTTATGACAAACTTCATTCTTATACTTCTCCTGATGCATGTACTATTTGTTGCCGTCAGAAATAGGCTATTGGGTTAGGTGAACTTTTGATCTGACTTGGCACAGCTGTTCTTTTGGTCTTTTCTCCTTTTCTCATATGTTGAGAGATCTTTTTTTTTTTTTCTTCTCCCCTGGAGCTGTTAGCTAGAGACTGCCCAGCCCTGTGGGAGTGGTGCACGTGCACCTTGGTCAGGGTGTATGGCTGCTTAATGCAGTCAGGCTCTTCAGAGACTTCAGCTATCAAAATCTTTACAATTCTTGACAGCAGACTGCACAGAGGGTTCATAGAGATTTGAGATCTGCAAATTCGTGCTAAAGGCATATATCTAGTATCTTCCCCCTTTCAAACTTTTGCACTTACTATTACTAAGGCATATTACTAAGGAATACCTGCAAGATTCTTTTATTAGAACCAGAAAACCACATTTTCTTTCTAAAATATCTAGTCCTCTTTGCTTTAAGACAGTGAGACACAGATGCTTGCCCCTCAAATTTTTTTAACTCCAATTAGTTAATTAATGAATTTAAAAGGTGATGAGCAAACGGACAAAAAAAGTCTCACACCAGAAAGTGCTGAACAGGTTTAATATTAGGTGTCACTTATGTAAACCGTCACTCTGAGTTCTGCTGGTGTCATGGTTCAACCCCAGCTGGTAACTAAGCACTATGCAGCCACTTGCTCACCATTCCCCCAGCAAGGAGATGGGGAGGAAAAGGGAAAAACCCCAAACTCTTGGGTTGAGATGGACAATTTAATAGAATAACAAAGGAAGACGACGATGATGGTAATAATCAAGCGATGCACAAATGCAATTGATCACCACACGCAGAAGAAAAAAACAACCCACTATCCAGTCTGTTTCCAGGCAGTGACCCAGCCTCCCAGCTCATTTCCCCAGTTATATCCTGAGCATGGTGTTACATATAGTGTGGAATATCTATTTGGCCAGCCTGGGTCAGCTGTCCTGGCTGTGCTCTCCCAGCTACTTTTGTACCTGGCAGGGAGTGAGAAGCTGAAAAGTCCTTGGCTTACCAAACTATTGAAGAACAACTGAAAACATCAGTGTGTTGTCAACATTATTCTCATACTAAATCCAAAACATAGCTCTAGAAAGAAAAGTAACTCTTTCTGAGCTGAAACCCAGACAGCTGGTTAGTGTGGACTTCCAGAGCTCACAGACAGGAAAGCAATGCTGTTTAATTGCCATTTAGTTTACTAAGCAAGATACAGAACTACATTGAGGAACTGGAGCGAAGAAGCTATAGAGGGAGGAAGAATAAAAATAAGGAAAACAAGCTTATAAACTTGTGCTGTTGGTGGCAATCCAGTAACTTGAATCATGGGCAGTTTCAGGTACACCTGGCAGAGGTATACTTTGAGATAATTACATGTTAGTTCTGCATAACAACTGCCTGGAAGATGGGGTTGAGAGGAGGAAAGGAGAACCCTCTGAAGCCATTTTTTGGGACTACTTGCTGTTGGGAGGCTAAACACTTTGTAGGCTAGCCCAGAGCCAGCAAGTACTAACCAACTTTCCACGCAGCATAGCTGGTCTGTCCAGCCAGTCTGCACCCCATGAGTTCACACTTCCCACAGAAAAATAGCTTATGTTGCAGCCTGCTGACCAAGCAGCAGGAGGTGGAGCAACAGGCAACAGGCTGCAGTTACTGTGGCTACACAGTGCGACATGCTGTCATGGGAACCCGGGCTCCATTCCAGCTGGCAACTGTGAAACTGCTTGCTGCTGGCACACTGCAGCAGGGTCCCAGAGTCCAAGGTGACATCCCTGGCTCTTTGAGAGCGATCCTTCATTTACTTCATGCAAGAATGCTAATAATAAATTTCTCCTAGTCTTTCTCTTCGTATTGCCAGTCTAGTTTCTGGTGGGAACTGTTTCTCACCGGATATTCGTGTAGTATATATCATGTCATGATTATGATTTCACATACGGCCTTTATATAAAACAAAAATCCAAGTAAACTTGTGACTGTATGATGCAGGTAATATGTTTTGAGTAGGTAAGAAGACAAGTGAAATGGTCAGATCTGATATTATTTATTAAAATATTTTCTGCTGGGAGACATGTCTTGATGTCAAGTCACTGTGGTGCAGGGAGGTTAGAACTAGGTGATCTTTGAAGTCCTTCCAACCCAAACCAGCCTGTGATTCTCTTTAGCTATGTGAATGTTATCGTTAACTTTCACAGCAACTTTGCCAAGGAAAAAATTATACTGGCTTGCATAAACTGAATCATACTGTAATCTTACCTGTTCCTTGTGAAATGCTGTTAGAACTAATGGTAGTTCAATCCGGGTCACCTAGGCAAACAGGTGGCAGAACCCAGCACAGTTGCAAACTAACTGCTTATAACACAGGAGAAAATCAACATTGTGGGTCACTTATTTATACTTTTGCTTTTGACTCTGATAACAGATAAAATGAGAACTCCTTTTCTAAAGCACAGTAATGCCTTACTGTGATACATATAAAATTAATGAGGGAAACAGTCACTCACTTCAGCTCTCTTTTTTCTCTGCCTCTGGATTCCAGTTTCCATTTCCAAAGAACTTTCATTTGGTCCAC
Source organism: Zapornia atra (assembly GCA_013400835.1). Taxonomy (NCBI): domain Eukaryota; kingdom Metazoa; phylum Chordata; class Aves; order Gruiformes; family Rallidae; genus Zapornia; species Zapornia atra. The sequence continues at coordinate 25,078 of VZTU01013785.1, forward strand.
AAGCCAAAGAGAAATTGGACATATTACACGACAATGGAATAAGTCTTTGGCACAAAGAGGCGTTCAAAGCACAATGAAGTGAGAAATACATTAAAACTGGTATATCCAACATGTCCGTCTGCATTCCTGAGATACATATCTATATATTATTTTATTATTAATACTAATAAAGGTAGGGCACGGGTGCAGCAGGCCTTAGTTTCTGTCTTTAGGGACTTTCATCTTTAATATAGTCTCTTAAAAATACATGCATTGCTACATTTTTCATTACCCTTAATTTTTTCATCAATCACGTTAATTTATACAGGGGGCACTTAATAATAGCTAATTAACACTTATGACTTTTTAAATTAAAAGACCTTTGGAGAGATTACTGCTGATTGCGAAAAGGTTTTTGTTCCTCCCATTAAAAAGAGAAAGAAGGAGAGACTGAAGATCTGGCTCGGGCATATGAGGGGAACTTCTCTCTTGCTTCACCGATCACGCAACAAATGAAAACAGCGAAGGCCTGCACAAAGGCGATACTGCTATTAGCCTACACTCCTGAAAGGTGCCATTATTTTAACTGATTATTAAGCAGCATATATATTATTCAGAGTGACCTTTAAATAGCTGAAAATTAAATTGTAATTTACTGGGGAGATATCTAAAACCATGTAGCTATTATTGCCAAAAAAAAAAAAAAAACAAAACCAAAACAAGACTATGAGTTCATACAACCTCCTGAAAATATATTTTTATTATTATCAAATGCAGTGAAGAGAAAAAGCATTGTATTCTGATGGTGAGGGGGATTTCATGGATATAAAAAATATTTTTTTAATAAACTTACAGTAAGACCTTACCAGTGTTCGATTTTTTGACTGTGTTCACATTTAGATATAGAATAGGGAGCTCTTGGGATTCTCACCATTTTCCCTCTCTAGTAGGATGGTACGATTCCTTCCTTTTAAAAAAAAAAGGCATTTCTCATCACTGAGTAGATGTGACAAACACTTCCAATGTTCTTGAAATCTCTATGATCTGGCAGTGTTACTTTGTTTTAAATCAGCAGTGAGGGTTGTTGATATCACCACTATTACAGTAATTATTACTATAACAATATAAATTATTATTATAATATTATTTATAATTTTATTAATATTATTAATAATAAATATCCCACCAGTAGGCGTCTCTGTTTTCTGACAGACCCCACAGAAAGTCTCAGTATCTACAACATCTATGAGATCCTACATAAATCCAGTGATGACAGGAGGCAATCTAGTTTACAAGGATGATATTCCACACCTGAAGCAACCTCTAACCACCTCCCTTCAGCTGCTCAAGGGCCCAAGGGAAGGCTGTCCAACATGCTCAATGCTCCTGTATTTACCCAAGGCCACGATGCTTCTCCTCTTTAAAAATGAGAATATACAGCTGCTGCTTATGGATATATTTTCAGATAACATGGAGGCAGCCTTGTGCAGTGTAAGAAGACCAAGGTCATTCCTGTTTAAGAGCTGCTCACTCTTTTTTTATTTTGGTACATAGCAATGTGCCCCTTTGGCAGCAGCATTTTGTATTCCACATCTCATATTAAGACCTGTGTTTCACAGGGTCTGCTTATCATGAATTTACATCATAAGGGATAGTTTTCAGAATCAATGAAAATCAAATCTACAAACATCTTTATGGAATGGATTTAAAAATCCAAATGCACCAATGAAACTGAGCATAGAAGTCTCTGCTTAAAAACCTTGTATGGAATGTTTGTGGGCTTTTTGGGTATCATGTCAGCAGCTAAATACAACTGCAATGGACCATATTCTATCAGAAATATCAAAGTCCACATGTAGAGTTGGTCTACAGCATTGATAATCATAAATTTGCATGGAAAATTTAAAGAAAATATTAAGAAAATGTAAAATGCAGCCACCCTGGCTATAAATGTCTTGCTCAACAAAATTAGTAACACAGTGATCTTTTTAACTGGAAATGTGAGAAGAACTGAATTTTAAGTTGAAATTGCTTTTTCACTTAGGATATATCTACTTTTACTTTCAAATGAGTGTGTGGTTTCTAAATAAGAGACTTACCTTCTGAGAAGCACAGTGGAATTGATGAAAATTGAAACCTTCTCTGTTTAAAAAAAAGTCTGAGAAAATAGTGGAAACATTCAATTTTGGATCTTAATTTACATCGTGTTGCAATAAATTATGGACCAAATTCTGTAACAAAAATCCTAAAGCCAAAAGAAATAACAGAAAGACTAGTTTCTTTTTTAGTATCAGAACTATCTTCATCACAGTCTTCCAATCCACAGTTGCCTTATCATTAAACATGGAAATGATCTCACTGATTCTGTAGGACTATTTGTGGGATTAAACTAAAAGAACAGCCAGGGCTGATCTTACACTAATTCTTGAACAGCCTTTAAAAAACAATTGCTTGGCCCGTAAAAGAGAAAGAGCTGAAACAAACAGTGATGTATTTTATTGACAAAAAATTGTTAATAATGACCACATAACTATAGAATATATATATGCACGTTCTGGGAGAATGCATAGATAAAATATTTTAAATAAATTAGGTTTTAAATTAGTTATTTACCCATTTAGAACACAAGGGTTTACTCTAAAAGCACAATGAAAAGAATTCACCTCAAAAGACATGTTCAAACAGTATTAGAAAACCCCCTTTCAACAAACCTATATTTCTGTATGGTTTCCCTTTTCTCTGAAGCCCACAGAACTCAGCTCATGCACGGTGATCATTTTTCTGCCACAAGTCTAGTGATGTTGCTCGAAGAATCAAAGTGAGGTTGTCAAAAAAGATCTTAATCTTTCTAATCTGAAAAGATAGGCGAAATGAAACGGCACGTCATATTTGCATGAGAGACATGTTGAGGCTGTGCAGGTTTTCAGTGCCTGAATGATAAAGAACTTGCTAGGTTCCTGTTCTACCATTGGTTCTCTAATGGAGTCAGAGGACTTTGGGTGAGGTCCTATGACCGACCATCCTGGCTAATCATACTCGGCGTGATACTCACTGTTTACCCAGAACACCTAGCAATTGTACTGTTACACTCTTTGTGAGGACTCTTTTCTGTGGCTTTCTGGATTTTTGCTATCCAAGACCATGTCTGAGCTCTCTGACAGTTCCATACTGGAAATAGAAGCTGGGAAAATGGGAATTTAAGCAGCAGTGATATCAGAGGCAATGGTTGCCAGCACAGCTCTGTGGTGGGACTTGAAATGTAGTGAGGGCATTTGCTCACCTCTCATCAGAGGAAAGTGGCCAGCTCTTGTCAGGAATCCAAGCAGTATAACAGAAGAAACTCCTTCAAGCTGGTAGCAAGACAGTGCAGTCTGGCTTTGAAATTGCTTAATGTCCTGATGAACTGGAGCAAGATTTACATATAAACGATGTCATACAAGCACATTCTCCATAGTGCTTTGCCAGTAACCACCTCGGCATTATTCATTTTGATATTGCCCCATGCTGTGAAAACATGCATGAACCAAGAGACATTTACTGTGTTCTACAGAGTAGAAAAAAATCAGTATAAATAAAAATAAAAAGCAAATACTCATTATTATATAGCGGCAGTTTACTTGATAATGGCCCACATAGTTACAGCCAACATCCCTCATGTTAGAATTTCATGTTACAAGTGCCTTCATGCTTTAAAATAAAACTGCTGCATTAAACTGCCGTGGTATACTGTGTTGAATAGCCAAATAACAAAATAATAATTAAAAAGGAATGTGAAAAATCTAAGCTTCAATTTACAATGGTTTTTGTCTGAACACAGAAATTTTTTAATCTCTCTCACTTTGTAATCCACGCTTCCAGAAAGTTCCTGGTTTTTTCTTTCCCTACCAGCAGACAGGCGGTTTTGCATCATTAACAGTTATAGCACCAGTGAGTCATACTTACTTTACTCTCTCAGAAGACCTCAAATGCTCTGCAGAGTGTAGTATATGAAATTCTGATGCTGCAAAAGCAGGCAGTGCTGCAAAAGCATCATCCCTAAAGATCAGGAAAAGGGACAAATGTTTAATGCTTTGATTTTCTACTATGAGAAAGGTAAGATACCACACAGAACTTGAGACAGTAAAAATAAAAGAGAAGTTGAAATTCATGGGAAATGGCAGTGAACTTTCAGAGAAGGGACATTTTTTTCCCAGTGTATCTTTATATGTAAATAGCAGAATCACTTCACCAGATAATTAATTTTCCTGCTTATCTATTCAACAATTTTAAATCGTCATCCACTGCTTTTCAGATGACAACAGTAGAAATGATGAATCCACCCCTTGTGGATTTCATTAATTCTTTGACACGTCTTTCATTTTAGGGATGAAAACTCTCTGAGTTTTTTTTTGTGGGGGGAATCAGGTGGACATTTAAGGTTCAGAGTGGATAGACAGATAAAAGCTCAAACTGCATGTATGACCCGAAGTGGAGTTTCTCAGAAAGCTTGACTGTTGTCCCTGGAAACTTGAAAGCAGTTTGATCTCTTTTGGAAGACTGCCCCACTGTGAGATCCCCTTAACTGAGGGTATCTTCAACATTTATATGCTATTTCTGGGAATTTCTGAGCCACCTTGTCCCCAGGGAGCACTGCTATCGTAGCAGTGCATAAATTGGAACTGGAACTTTGATGTAAATGGAGTGAATCCATTAAAAATCTTTGTGATTTGCATTGTCACAGAGTCTGTGGCTGCTGTTGTGGTCAAATGGGCTCCCAAACTTAACAGGCACTGCTAGGTATTCCACATTACAGAGGTTTATATTTTGCTGTCCAGCTGTGTGTCCCACAGGAAAACTGCGTGGGACGTAGGTCTGGCACTGGTTTGTTTATGATTACTTGTTGCTTGTCAGGATAGTGGTCAGCCTGGTTTGCAAAGAATCTGGATAACAGCCACGGCACAAGTCTGACTTAGTGCACATGTGAGGTAGCCTCTCTGCACACCCATCAGCTCTCTATCTGGAACTGTCAAAGTCTCCCTTCAGCTCTGTGCTTAGTGTCTCCCAAATCTTTTAAGATATCTTTGGTCACGAAGAGCCCAAAGCTGTGGTCTATATGCAAATTTTAGTCTAGCTCTATGGACCAGGAACACAAGTCTGTTACCTTTCTAGGATGAAATCCATTCATTACACTGCTTACAGAGCTCACAAACACAAAAGGGAGAAAGCAGATTCATTTTGTAACCTGCACAGAAATAATTTCAAAATACACACATGGGGTGGAAAAATGGGCAACATAATAACAGTAATGAAATCAATAATAATAGTAATTAACAATTCCTTTCTGTTTTTCAGACCAGGCAAGGAAGAGTTAAAACAGTTTGCACCAATAATTGACTACAAGATCTGCAAATGATTGCATAAAATTTCCAAAATATGCCTGCAAGCTTTTATTATTGATGTTGTGCCCCGGGACATGCACATATGGATTTAATTGTCTAAAGTGTTTTATTAATTAAATTGCTATGATTTACCTCTCCCATGTTAGCATTTACAGTTTATGAAACAGCTCGTAATTAGGAAATGACTATACTTATGTTGCTTGTTTACTTTGCAAGCAATACATAATAGTGCCACATTCCTTTTCTAAACCCACCCTCCCAGGCTACCTTTTTTCTAGCCCGATTAATAGGCAACTGCTGCTGGTGCGTTAAATTGCTTTTTGGATGTGCGTAGGGGGAAGATAGATAACTGCTAGGGTTACTGCTGCTGCTGAAGAGCAACATCCTTCTTCCTAGACTGGAAGCTTCATCCAGAGGTCCCTGAAGCTAATGGACATCTCACTCACGTTGGTGTGCTTTGGATCTGTCCCCACCAGGAAAAATGAGGGCTTTCATCCCTAAACACAGAATCGTGTTAATCATGGAACCCCACAAAATGCTCTAATCAGGCAAATGCTACTTTATTCTCATGGAAAACGTTTTGAGGTTTCTTTACTGAATCTCAGAATGATTTGCTAGAATACTTGTGAATAAATGTCCTGAGGCTGTGCACAACCAGAGTTTTTCAAAGAAAGAGTGTAAGTTTTATGCAGAAGAATATTTGCCAGCGAGTAAAGAGGTATTACTGCATCAAAAGGTTACTTAGCTGATCTAAATGATATTCTATCTTTAGCTGTAAGTTAGCATTATTAAATCTATAATAAAATTGTATAGTCTCAAATACTATACATTTTTTTGCTTATATAGAGAATGCAGACACCATATATATGTACATGGAGGAAGGGAGTGAAGACAGGAGTGTTTTCACAGCAGGCAGTTGGACTAGATGACAGTTGTAGGTCCCTTCCAAATGAAATAGTCTATTCTATTCCACTCTATTCTGTTCTAATCTAGGATGTATTTTAAGACCAGAATGGAAGAGAATGATCTCTTGAGTAAAATATGCCACAGACTGTCACTCAATAATTTTTATTAATGTTCTTACTTTTACTGGGATAAGATCTTACATAGGTATGGCCTCTTGCACTCTCATAAATTCTGTATGTCTGGATAACGCTACATCGTGGTTTTCCCTGCCAATGTAAAGCTTAATAGAAGTCTTCCACTAGACAACAGAAGATGAAGCAGTCTCTGTAGTACCTGCTTTAATTACTCTTAGCAGCCCTGGATTGTTTTAGTGGTTTTGGTAAAACATAAAGTTACCTTACAAATTATCCCCACCCCTGTGGCTTATTGAGCATTTGATGTGTAGTCAGTTATATTTCAAAGAGTTAAATTAATAATGGGTCTCTCTACATGTAAAAGTTCTTTGGGGAGAGATCATTAAATGGGATTTACTGACACTGTTGTATTGACTTTGATTTTATTTGGTGAACAAGTGAGGTCACATCCATCTTCAGTCTGGTTTATAAGTCTGTTTCTTCTTCCTTCTTTGCTCTCTGTCCAACAGGAGGGGAAAATTGCTGCAATGAAGCAGTGCACTATAAGATAGCCAAAGTCAGATTAAAAAGTTGCTTTCAGGAGAAGCCTTATTTAATACTTTTGAACAGGTCTTTAGTTTTCCAAAATGTTCATCAAAGCAGTCCTGTTTAGCCTTATGAAACTTGCTAGGCAGACAGCTCCTTTAAAAACAAGATCCTTTCTGTAGGTGCAAAAAACCTGAGAATGCTGTCCAAAATACCACTGCTCTCTTGGCAGTGGACTCTGATGTGATGCAACTATTCATAATTCCCAGCTGAGTTTTTCAAACACTAGTATTTTAGGCTGATGATGGTTTACTATTCTAAGTATGCTATTACTCCTACCAGCACATTCACAGTTATGGAAATAGAGTAAATTCGTAGAGGTCAAGATAGTTCCTCTTGCATAAAACCAGTGAAAGTGGGAAAAAAAAAAGCCTATCCTTTTCCTGCCATTTCCATGTTGCAGTGGACTAAGAATACAGACATACCCCTAGACTCACCTGTCCTTGGGAAATGTACCATGCGGTCTCCTATCCTTCTAACACACTTTCATGAGTATCCACACAAAACCAATTAATTTTTGCTATCTGCTTGGACCCCTCTTCCCCTTTGATTGATGGAGAGGGACAGGAAGGTGAATGCAGGAAAACTGCCTTGCAACCTGAGCTGGGTAAAAGCCATGCTCCTTGCCAGCTTTTAACTTTATTCTGGGTGAAAATCACCACCTCTGCTTGGTGCTCTGGTTCTCCTAAGGCGGAAACATGTGAATGAAGGTCAAAGAGTCCTGTCACACCTCACAGAGGTCTTTATGCATAGCCACCACTGCCCCTTGGAAGAACCCCTCTCCCCATATCGACTGCAATGGGACCCTGAAAAGATACATTGGAAAGCTCAGTTATCGATTCACTTTCCCGGATTTTGTGGTTTTTGGAGGGGGGGGGGTGGTGTTCTGGTGGAGAAGGGCAAGGAGCTGCAGGTGTGGCTTCTGCAAGAAGCAACCAGAAGCTCTCTGCAGGCCCAACAGAGCAAACACCAGCTGGCTCAAGGTCAGACCTGCTGCTGACCAAAGCTGAGCCCATTGGCAATGGTCACAGCGCCTCTGGGAATCACATCTAAGAAGAAAAAAATGCAAACAGCCACTCTTTGCCACCAGAGGAGGGAGTGAGAAGATGTAAGAAACTGTGCAGGCACCAAGGTCAGTGAGAAGGGGTGGAGAAGAGGTGGAGAAGGGGTGGATAAGGCACTGCAGGCGCTGGATAGAAAAATTTCCCTGCAGCCAATGGAGAAGACCANGAAAAAAATGCAAACAGCCACTCTTTGCCACCAGAGGAGGGAGTGAGAAGATGTAAGAAACTGTGCAGGCACCAAGGTCAGGGAGAAGGGGTGGAGAAGAGGTGGAGAAGGGGTGGATAAGGCACTGCAGGCGCTGGATAGAAAAATTTCCCTGCAGCCAATGGAGAAGACCATGGTGGAGCGGGTTGTTCCCCCGCAGCCCATGGAAGATGATGGGAAACAGAGACCCCACCTGCAGCCCATGGAGAGGCCCCACGCTGGATTGGATAGAGACATATGAAAGACACTATGAACCACATTAGAGCAAGGTCCTGGCAGGACCTGCAGCCTGTGGAGAGAGGTGGGCTTGTGACTCCATGGAGGACCAGGCTGGAGCAGTCTGGGCCTGAGAGACTGCACCCCACAGAAGTCACCCACACTGGGGCAGCTGGTGAACAGCTGAAGCCCTGTGGGAAAGGACTTGTGTTCATGGAGGACTGTCTCCCATGGGTGGGACCCCATGCTGGAGTAGGGGAAGGATGTGAGGAATGTCCCACCCCCTGGCTAAGACGGAAACCAACTCATTAGGCTCACAATTAAAGACCTGTGAAGAAATATTTCTGTCACTTGATTCCTTGTAAATATTGTAACTTTGGTTTGCTACTGGAATTTGGAAGCTGGTACCTGTGCAATTAAAGTATGAATTAAATGGCTTTTCAGGTTCATTTTGTCATTCACTACTCTATATAAACTCTCTCACTATGCCTAATAAAAAACCTGAACTAATCAGAAAAAAAGAACTTATCAGGGGAAAAAAAAAGTAAATGTGTGAAATCCTCAAAGATACAAACTAACCTTTACATGACTCAGAAAACCACTTAGTACAAGCACTCAGTATAATGCTCAGCTCCATGAGGGCAACAGCAGTATATCTATGCCTCTTCATAGCATTAATTGATTGAATTTAAAATGGCAACATTGGTGTCAGCATGCCATCTTCACATCCCTGCCACTGTTTTCAGTGTGTGTACAGAGCGTTTCTGGTTGGAGCAGCAGGCAGGCAGCCTCTGGCTGATGCAGAGCTCTGCTTGATCACTGTGCTTGGCTGCTGGAAGCCCCGAAGTGTTTTCCCCTTACAGAACGACTCACCTTTGCTATCATGGACAGTGCAACAAGCAGCAGCCAGCCCTGGATATGGGTTAATGCTGCTGTGCACTCCCGTGCCTTGTTGCAGCTGTTGGCTTCTAAACTAAAAATGACAGAGGAAAATTAATGAAGTATGTATCAAAAGGAGATTGTTTTTAAAGGCATGCATACAAATCTTGCCACCAATGTTCTTCAGAATAAAATACCATTTCCTAACTGAGGGCTTGGTCCGAGGCCCAGGAAAATATAGGAAAATTGTTTCTGCTGGGCTATGGACACAGACCTTTGAGCAAAATTTTCTTCTTTCATCCATTGCCAGCTGGTCCAGGGAGGGGATTGTCACGTTCTAGACTGTGCTGGTGCAGCATCATCTCGAGTCCTGTGTGCAGTTTTGGGTGCTGCAGTACAAGAGGGACACAAAATTATTGGAGGGTGTCCAGAGGAGGGCAGTGTGGAGGGTGAAGGGTCTGGGGGGGAAGTCTTATGAGGAGAGGCTGAAGTCCCTTGGTCTCTACAGCCTGGAGAAGAGGAGGCTGATGGGAGACCTCATCACTGACTATGGCTTCCTGACGAGGGGGAGCGAAGGTGCAGGTGCTGATCTCCTCTCTGTGATGACCAGTGACAGAACCCGAGGGAACGGCATGAAGCTGTGACAGGGGAGGTTTAGGTTGGATATTAGGAAGAGGATCTTTACTGAGAGGGTGTTCAGGCACTGGAACAGGCTCCCCAGGGAAGTGGTCACAGCACTGAGCTTGGCTGAGTTCCAGAAGCATCCAGACGATGCCCTCAGTCCCACATTCTGACCTGGCTGGCCCTGTGTGGAGCCTAGAGTTGGACTTGATGATCCTTACGGGTCCCTCTCAACTCAGGAGATTCTGTGATCCTATCATAAATGATTTTAAGTGGCCTGTACAATCCCTGGTTAAAAATGTTCCTTGAGCTGTGCTTTGTAAAAAATAAGGAGCATCAGTTTTTCCTATGACTTTTCACGTCTAGAATATACCTGAAGCTGTAAAGTACTGCAGTTTGCTGTGGGTACAAGTGTAAAGAGAGGTCATCTCTTTATATGCAGGCCTAGATTTTTGGAAATGCTCATCTTGCACAGAGGGACCAAACTAAGTAGCCAGAGCCATGACATGAGTCCTCAGATGCCATCAATCGTAGCACTCCTTTGGTGGCATTAGGGCAGGATACGTCAGCTGTGGATCCGTCCCACAGCTTCTAGCGGCCATCACCACATTCGTCCATGTTGACTCTAAGCCACAGTGAAAGGTGGTCATTTCAGGTGCCCAGAGACAGCAGCTGAGCCCTCTTGGTGAGCCTTCACCTGAAATTGTGGCCCCATAGATGCCTCTGCCAGGTAGCTGCGAACGAATGCTAGGCTGTAGTACACACAGAAGCCACACTTGGCACCCATGAAAAGAGAAATTGATGCCACTTTCCTCTTCCATTTTATCTCTTGTGACAGTATAAATCGGCCCCAAGTGACATATTTTATGATGGCCTTTTTTTATTAAGTGCTAAGCAAACCCTGTATTTCTCCAGAGCACTCAGGGGCCACTGGTGTGAATTTGTCATTAACATGCTAAAGAGTTCTGCTCCAAGAATAGTGTGACCTGTTCGTTTGTATGTTAATAGAGCTCGTGTCTAGAAAGATTGGAGGGCAGTCTTCCACCAGGCACTGGCTGCTCCTGAGAACAATGCAAGGGGCTCCTCTGAAGTAGTAGTAGTAGTAGCAGGAGTAGTAGTAATAATAATAATAGTAATAATAATGGCACCTTTCATTTGAACAACTCCAAGCACCCAGCAAATTGATTAGGCTTCACAGAAACTTTACTTAGGAAGAGATACATAAAAAGACTGAAAATCATTAGGCAGTAATCAGAAGAGACCTTGAAACTCCCCCACACTCCCTCTAAGGATTTTCTCACCATATTCAGATAAACCCAGAAGCTGGCACTTTATAGTTACAAGATGGGTTTGGTTTTTCTTTTTTTTTAATTCAGAGGCAAAGTGAGTGTCTAAAACTGCTGCATACTCTGCATTTCTGCCTCTCATCCTAGCCATGGTTTAGCCATGCTGTGTAGAAATGCTTCCTGGTTTTCTTTAAGGATACCCTATTTTATGCAAAGGATTAATGTTGTCTTCTGCGCAGCAATATATTGAATGACAGAATTTATCCAGCAAGGTAAATGTCAGACAATGCCCAGAAATATCACTTGATAGATTATCAGTGAGTCTAATAACAGGGTGGTGTATGTCAAAAAAGAAAAAAAAAAGAATAACAGAAGGACCACAGGGCAATTTCCACTTCATTCCCTTTGTGGTTCAAGGAATAGGTTGGAATTTACTTGAATTCAAGGAGGTAAAATTAATCAAATCATACTCTGTGTGGATTGGAAACCATGAGGTCTAGCAATAGTCAGAAAGTGTTGAAAATCCAAGTGATGTGAATCAAAACCAAAACCAAAGCAAAACTAAAAACAGAATGGAGGAAACCCCAAAAAGGAAAACTGGTAGGGACACGACATTTTGGAGGGGGCTTTGTATAAAGGAATTTTTTTTGGGCATCTTTAATTCCATAGATGTTCATGTGATATGGAGTTCATCCAGGCTAAGGAGCACAACTAATTCACTCACTGGTGCACCCCAGCTGTAGACAATTGCAACCCAGAATAGTTTTGAAGTTCATTTTACTAATAACAATAGTCAGAGTTTCCCATCAGCCATGGACGGCTATGTCACTTTAGGATATGTGATGTATCTCAGCCTGGTGGTAAGTCTACAAATAAAATTTAAAATTACATTGCTGATTTCAATAACCCAATTTAAAAGGGACAGATTGGATAAGGAAAAGTTAGCATTAGCTCACAAAAGCATTTCTGACCTGTGTCCAAAGGGCAATGACAGAGCATTTTGGAAAAAAGAATTAATATGAGCTAGATTAGGGTTACAAGTCTGTGGTGCTTTCACCCTGGCTGGAGGCCAGACATCCACCAAAGTCGCTCTGGTGCTCCCCTTTTCAGCCAGACAGGGGAGAAAATATATACTGAGAGGCTCAGGAGTCGAGATAAGGACAGGGAGAGACCATTTCACAATCAGCGTCACGGGCAAAACAGACTCAGCACAGAAGAAAGGGAAGAAAACTCCCTAATTTACAGCACTACACCCCACACCCATTGAGGACAGAGTCGGGTAATGAGAAGTACGACCAGATCTTAAAGCATCTTCCTCCCATCCCTCTCTTCTGTGCAGACTGAAGTTTAGTCATGATTTCACTCCCTTCTTCGCCCCCTGCCCCGGCATTGTGGCACGAGGAGGGGCAGGGAATGGGGTGTTTTGGTCAGTTCCTCAAGAGTTGTTTTCATTCTTATGCCAGGGGGGATTGGGGTGGGGGGCTTGAGGGTGGGTATTCCTCACCCCCTTTGCCTGCTCCAGTGTGGGGTCCCACCCAGAGTAGACAGTCCTCCAAGAACTTCTCTAACATGAGTCCTTTCCCATGGGGCTTCAGCTCTTCATCAGCTGCCCCAGTGTGGGTCTCTGCTATGGATGCAGTCATAAATCACAGAATGTCTTTCAGTCTCTGAAGCCCAGCTCCAGCCTGGTCCCCCACAGAGTCACAAGCCTGCACCCCCNNNTTCTCTGTCTCTCTCCACGGACTGCAAGTGCTGGCAGGGGCTTGCTCCAATGCAGGTCACAGCGTCTTCTGTATGTCTCCACCTGCTCCACTGTGCCACGGGCTGCAGGTGGGGTCTTGGCCTTTTCCATGGGCTGCAGGGGGACACCCATTCCACCATGGGTTTTGCCACAGGCTGCAGGGGAATCTCTCTCTCAGGCACCTGGAGCGCCTCCTCCCAAATCCTCCCCTTCCCTGACCTTGGTGCCTGCACAGGTCCTTAGATCTTCTCACTCTCTTCTCTGGTGGCAAAAAGCAGCTGCTTGCAAGTTTTTTCTCCTAAATGTGATTCCCAGAGGCGCTGTGACCATGGCTGATGGGCTTGGCCTTAGTCAGCGACTCTGGCCTTGAGCTGGCTGGTGTTTGCTCTGTGGGGCTTGCAGAGATCTTCTGGCTGCTTCTTGCAGAAGCCACCCCTGCATCCCCCATTCTCCACCAGAACCCAGCCACGCAAAACCACAAGGTCGCTCTAGGAATTACCTGTCAGCCAGAAGTAAAAGAGATGATGTCTATCTTACTAAAGTCCAGAAATTTTATTGCAGAGTGCATGCAACTGTTTCCCTAGGTATTTTTGTTCCGAAAAAACAATACATTTTTACATTATTTAACTAACACATAATTAAGTAGCCAGGTTCTCATTTTGTTTAGAAGGGGAAAAAGCCCTCCAAATCCCTGCATGTCATGTGCTCCAGGCTCAGAGGGTGACATAGGAGCACAGCAAGAGGAAAAAAAAAAATAGGGAAAAACAGAGAATGTTTAACATTCAGAATTTGTCCACAGCCGATAATTTATTGGAACTCATCTGTAACAAGGCCTGGCACTGATTTATAAGTTGATTTGAAAAATAAATAAAAGTGATAGAAACCTGCATTCGGTTTTAATGATAGACTGTTGCAGCGTGAAAAGTAAGGATATGAAACATTGCAAGGAAATTAGATATTATGCCCTGAAGACAACTGCAGCTACCAGCCCATTAATTGTTAGATATTTATTATTAAAAATTTCTTTTCATGAGTGACTGCAGAATATTTGCGCTCTTAAAGTTGTTGAGTTCTGACATGAATGAAGCATATGAAGCCCATTTTTTCTCCCTTCTGTGTGTGCACGTGTACATGTGTTTGTGGAGCTGACAAAGTAGTTGACCCAAAAATTTGATGTCTCTTTCCTGCACAAACACCCGAGTGCTGCCTCAGAATTGATACTGAATAGAATCGTGAATGCTGGGAAGTTGGTTACCACTCTGAATTTCAACAGCAAGGGGCTCGGCGGTGCTTGGAAACAAGTCTGCCTGGCAGCAGAGGGGGCCCGACTCTGTTTCCAGAGAGAGGAACAGTATCTCCAAAGAGCTCTGACAGTTCTCATGGAGAGCATTACCATGTCCTCTGTGCTCCCAGACCTTCACTGATTGTACACCACCAAGTGCCGCAGAAAGGGGTGAACGGGTAACTGGTGAAAAAAAAGCAGTGTATATTTGACAAAACAAAAAAGAACACAAGTATAGTTTTAAAAAGTGCTCTAAATCTCTTGGCAAACTGAGGCATTAATTATATCATGCCTTGAAAATAAAGAAGAAATTCAATGGAAGAAATTCAATCAAATAAATACTGAAACAAAACAAGTTGACAGAAAGGTGAAACCATCTAATATGTCATCCTACAGCTCCACCCTCGTCTGACAACAGAGCCATCATTGCTGTTCTTATGAGGGAGCAAGATCTAAGGGAAAGAGCATGCACAGGGCTGACACACATGACACGTGGGGTGGGGAGCTGTGTGTCTACACACCAATTGCCATGTTGACCTCCTGAGCGGCTGTGGGTGCTGGCTTCCCTGTGGAAATAAGACAATGATGTGCCCTTTTCTTTTGAAGAACACTTTGAGGACAACTAATGTGAAGGAACTAAGGAGAGGAAAGCAGAATGTTTTATGATCACATGGACATTATATTGCAGAAGTATCTAGAGTTGCAGGACATTGCACAAACTCAAAGAGAAATGGTCCCTATTATGATTTGCCTGTCTCAGATTTTTGCTACGAATTATGAATAGCAGTTATAATAATTAAGTAAGATAATAATGTGGCTACAGATACTGAGTGGAGGAAGATCAGATTTTAAATCCTTGCTACTTGGCTTGTCTGAGGCAAATGTTACCTTTCTGAGCTTGTGCAGTGTTTGGATCCTAAGAAGCAGCACTTGACACTATTACAAGCAAGAAAAATGTGCATTTTTGTTCTTCCTTTCCTTTTTGAGTTGTATAAGGCAGCTCATTCCCATTTCTCTCTCCTCGTTTCACTTGGAGAACTATCTCTAAGGCTGCTTCCGCTATACAAACTACGTTTTCAAAAGCAGGGATGTGTCCAGCTCACAGTAAAAATCATCTGGTACTTCATCTGCCCTTGGGATCTGAACATTTCTTTCTCCACAATGAAACATGGCTTGGAGTCCACATTACTGTTGTTTCCTCATAGGTATTAATTTGGTGTTTCTAAAGAAGATAAAATCTGGGAGGCCACGGACTTCCTTTGCAGAACATGGACTTAAAAAGGAGGAACATTTTACGCAGTGCACAGAAGACAGGCAGCTATTAAAGAAGATTCACAGTTATAGGCAAATATATTAATGGTGGGGTTAGCTCTTGAAATGAGAATTTATAACATGCCTTAACCTAATCCCTCATTAAGATAATTTATTCCCACCCTCAAGGTCTCACATCACAGCTAGCACTAGGCAAATAATTAGTAACAAACAATTCATTTGATCAATTTCAACTCCTCTTTTTTAATGAATTGTCAGCCAAGGCAGTACAATTTCCTCAAATATATTTATAATTCAACATTATTTGCCAATTTTTGTGACGAATTTGTAGCCTGTTGTTTATCCAGGAGGAGTTGGGTCCTTGATGGTAGCTAGTCAATGCATTTTGAGTAGATGCAGAAGTGGCATAATTGTGTTCTCTGCCTGGGAAGGGGGATGTACGGATCAATTTCACTTTGTGAATACTCAGGCTCTCAAGATTATTACCCCTAAATAAAGTTGAGCACGTGAACATTTTAATCCATAACTCACCGATGAGGATGGGAGTTCTTTGCTTTGGGGCCATGTTGCCCAAGAGACTCACAGCTCCTTTTGTAGCTAGGTGGGAAGGGGACCTACTTGTATCTTGCTTCTGTGAGAGACCATCCTGGTGTAGAGAAGGTTGCAAGCCTGTGTGCTACCGCATCAGAAACATTTCCTGATGAATCTCCAGCAAGGACCTGAACACTTACTGAAGTTCTGACTAAGCTCTTTGCTCAGCTGCCCTTCTGTATGCTGTGGAGAAACCTGGGGGGAAGGGGNAGTAAATGTGGCATCCAGAGGACTGAAAGGCTACAAAATAAATTGGGGTCTTTGATGTGGCCCTATCTGGGCCCCCACAGCAGCCCTGGAAGGTATTTTCAAACTACACTTTTCATGTTACAGCAGTCAGAATGAGCAGTTGGCAGGATAACAAAATTCTCACCTCTCTGCCAGCTGATGGGAGCGAAGCCATGCAGTACCATTTCCCCAAACAGTGGCATCAAGCCACTGACCAGGAGTGTGACCTGCAAAACGAAGGAAGAGCAATCCAGCAGTTGTGGCATAAATGCACAGGGCCAGGATCCAGCCAGCCCATGTTGGAGTCACCTCACAGAGCATTCCTCTGCCAGCCATCCTCTCTTCTTTTTCTGTACGATGAGGAGAAATGTTTGGTCATTTGTCACGTGCGGCTCATCGCTTGTTGATTCTCCTCCCTTTCCACAATGAGGACAACTTCGCACTGCTGGGCTGCTTGGGACCCAGCAAGGCAGAGCTAGGTACGCGTTACTCCAGTGCAAACAGCACAGAGTGAGGCAGTTTGAGTATTTTACTCTAGTAAATCTGGAAAATTCACTTAAGGTTATGCTTACAAGACAGCACAGAACAAGGCAGAGAGTGTAACTAAAGCTCTCTGCTTCACCTCACCCCTGTAGGGAGACAAAGCTGTAACTAATCAGTGACAGAGAGGTGTTCTAGCTCCTCAAATGAAGCACTTTTAAAATAATGCTATGTTTTTTCCTCTGATGCTTTGTCCTTTGCTTGCCTGCCTGCAAGGCAGAAAAATAGTTGTGTGAGATTTTTTTTTGGGGGGGAGGAAGAGTGGCAAACTATAATGTTCTGGCTGGGCATAGTTACAACTTCCCCTTAAAAATTACATTCTGTGCATTACATTATCAAAACTTGAACTTAAATTTAATTTAGCTCAAGAGTTTCCTTAGGATAAACTCTTAAAAA
This sequence comes from Zapornia atra, assembly GCA_013400835.1. Lineage (NCBI taxonomy): Eukaryota > Metazoa > Chordata > Aves > Gruiformes > Rallidae > Zapornia > Zapornia atra. Next base: position 42,381 of record VZTU01013785.1, read on the forward strand.
CCTGTTACATGAGTGCCAATTAAGAAACTTAAAGTGCTAGCATGCAATATTCCTAATGAAGACACCATTAAATAGATGCAGAACACCCATGCAGCCCCCTACTCCAAAAAATTCTGGAGCAAAGAAAAACAAATTAGTTTGACATTTTTTTTCTTTTGCTTCCTGCCCCAGCACTTGTGCCAGTATAGCTATTTGCTTCTTTTGGTTTATAAATGGTATCCACCTAGGATGGAATGCTATTTTTCCTTTTGGTGCAAATTGTTCTTCCTTAGGTTTCATTTTCCTGGAGGAATCTCTGCCTTTCTTACCACCAAAGTGATCCCTACTCTTTCCCTAAGGGTTACAGCTGCTCTCAGCCCAAGCCCAATATTGTCCATGTAGTTGTGTCTGTTTGGGTGTTGAGTTTGAATGAGTTTAAACTGCTGCAACTCAGCCCTGGGGAGCAGCTGGCTCATCTCCTTTTGTAGTAAACCATACGTTTTTGCTTTTCAGTAATTTCTACAAGGTTCTATTTGTATTCCACTTCTTTAAAAATTATTAATTGTTGTTAGCTATTCTGCATAAAAATCTGCTTCCATGCATATTAAGCATGCGAGCTTCTATTTGTGCCCTGTCCTTCATTTACAAGGAATGTTCTCTTGAATGCTTCCTTTTCATTAGGAAAGACCTCCTTTTGGCAGGACAGAAGCACTAGCTCTTCTTTTTCAAAAAGAAATCCCCGAGATAGGAGTTTCTGTTATTCTGAGTTGTTTTTTTTTTCCTCTGAAACGTAAGTAGCAGTTACAGTCTCCTTGCAGTGAAATAACAATAGATCTGCAGTCCACAGTGCTCATATACGTCAACAGGCTTCATGCTGTATTGTACAACACGCTGCATTCAATAGAATGTGAACGAATTTGTAGTTATTGCTCTTCTTGCAAACTAACAATATAGATTTTTACAGGCAACTGCGGAGAAACAAGGAGTCATGGCTAGAACAGAACTTTATGAATCCATTGTTTAAAAAATAATCTGCAGTATTGTCAGCCACAGACTTCCGAGGAGCAAATCCAAGTAAATCACTTGGTTTGCTTTTGGATACCAGCATTCCAGAGGCAAAGAGAATAAACTAAATTAGATCCCTAAATGTCAGTTATTCCACACAGTCAAAATACATCATCAATTGACTACAAACATTCCTTGAGAGTTAAGAGAGGCAGGATGGAGCTCACACATTAAACAAGATGAAATTAGATGTGTTAGAAAAAAAATGTGTTGGTTTTATTTATCAGCAGGATAATGTAACAAGCATAAATTCATGATTAATATTAACTGGTTTAGCAGAGAGAGGATATGTTCCTCCCTAAAGCAGTGTGCAATTCACAGCCTACTAGTACCAATTTTTCCACAGTGGGCTATCAATAGACTCTACAAACAATGTGACTTTGCTGTGATTTTTCTCCACCTTTTCTTATAAGGACAGTTCTGAGGTTAGGAGGCTACAGATGTATTGAGGGAAGCATGGTGGCATCTCTCTGCTCAGGCCCAGACTTACTCCGTCTTCTTGTGTAACGGTCAGACATGCATCTGTAACGGGGTTTGGGTCACAGAAGGCAGGTGAAAGTTACTGCAAGGGAGGAATGCCATTTTACTCTGTCACCTGTTCCACAGCAACTGCTTCTGTGCTCAATACTTACAGGATAATTTGTGGTTCTTTCAGTGAGCACCGTGTGCACACAGGCAGGTTCTCCTGAACTGACTGACTGGCAGCTTTCTGTGTCTTTGTGGACATGAACTCTTAGATCTCCATCATCCACATAAAACACCAAAATGTTTGCATATTTTTGGGGATCCAGTCCTTATTTTTTTTTAAATAATTCAAGAGCTTCTTCACATGAAGAAATGGGACATACACCCTTGGCTCAAAAGGATGGCAAAAGAATAAGCCTATGAAGTCTCAGTAAGGTCATGGTTGTCATGGCAAAAGGAATGCAAAATGATAAAATATTACTTGCACAGTATTTTTGTATTCTCCAGTTAGACTACAGGAATGAAAAAAAAAACCAACCCACAAAAAGGTTGAGGGCAGAGAAGAAAATATGGAGATAAACCTATAAGCAATCTGGTGTGAATCGCTCCTCTGACTAAAAGGAACAATGCTCTCCCAGAGGCGCACATCCTCATGCTGCTACCTCAGCTCTTTTTCTGTTCCTGCCCTACAACATCCACAGACAGAAAAATTAAGCTTTTAGTGAGAAATAACAGAGGTAATGGATGCCCTGCCAGCCCACCCTGCTGTGTCAGTTTGGAGAGGATGATGCGTTATGCACCATCTTATTTGCTGTTGTGATAAGCTTCAGACATGTACCATTATTTACTACATGAGGCTGAGAAAATAACACAGGTTACAAATCCTGTTGAAGAGAAATCACAATAATAGGAAGGAGTGTCTGGAAGAAGAGACGCAGACAGCTCTTACTATGAGTCTCAATAAATAGAGAGGATAAAAGGTCAATATTGAAAACTACAAAGAATCCCCTGCACCATGGAATATTAATGAGGAAAAATACCATTACCAGGAAGAGAACTATTAGATTGATCCAGCAGTCATAGCTTTGGCAGAAGAAATGGAGCAGACTCAAGAGATCACACACCAAATCATGTACAGCTCCCATCCGCCACCTGCGAATCTACCAAATGTGGGTCACACATTTTAACTTCGGCACAGCTATTCTCAACTTTGAAGGACCTGTAATGAAGATGACAGACAGGAGCCATCCTATTTCCAACCACGAAGTCTCAGCATGCCCCAAAAAAATGCCCATCGATCAAGGTGATGGACCTGTCTTCACAGTGAATCTCCACAAGGCAGAGCTTTGCGCAGAGAGGGGCAGTGGAGTGCTAATTGAATTTGGTGTTAAAACAATTAAGGCTCAACATGATTTTGATTGTCTCTGATTGCTTTTAAAAATCCCTGTCCTGATTCTTAGTTTGTTTGCTGAAACCTGCTCTGTATCCGTCGCCTCCAACATTGTGCAACAGAAAATGAGCATAGCCAAGAATTCACGTGATTTCTGCCCAACGCATCATGATTTTAATTTCTTTCCTTTATTGATGCTCTTTCCCCATCCTACCACAGTGCACTGTGCAGAAATTCAGTCTGATAAAAGATAAAATGGTGTACCTCTCTGATACACAGCTACACCCCTTCTCCATACAAACTTAGCTCAGTAGGAAACAAATACTAGTTCTCCTAACCGGTGACATTTCTGGTTAGAAACCAAACATGTATTATTTGTACACGGTTTCTGCTTCAACCTCTTGGGAGAAAAAAGAGCTCTTACCTGAGAAAGAATAGATTATATTGAAGATGTCTTGCAATGCAAAATTTACCAAGTCTAAGATGGTCAATTCAAGCTGCCTTTACTATGTGCCCGGGGATCCAAAAGCTTTAGGCAATAGCTGTTTTCATCCCTGGGAAGCATGCAAGCATGACTGCTTAATCTCAGGCTGCTTTAATCCCAGGAAAGATGGGAGTTTGCAAACCAAGCTTGTACAGCCAGGCATGACTCATTTATTAAGGGTAAGGAGCACAGGGAAATCAGGTGTGACTCACAGTAAGGATTAGCTACTTTTCAGTCAGTGCTTACCTATGTACTTATGTAGAATTTGTTGTCTTTTGTTAAAATCAAGGTATTACCTAACAGCAAGAATAGAGTCTTCATTTGAAGAGGCCAAGTACCACCTTCAGATTTTGCTATTAGCTGTGCTGCACAGGATGATGTAGACTTGGGACAGAATACTACCAGCTGTTAACTTGAACTGCTTATTAAGGGCAATTTTTAGAGTATTTCTCACTAAAATGATTTTCCAGTACCAAAATTTGGATAGTACACGAAATAAATAATCCTAACTTTAGGCTAGAGCAACAAAGGATTAAAGGCATGTTAAAGCCTAAAGAGCTTAAATTCTGCTTAGTCACTGCCCGAAGCCTATATGGACTCTGCTTTATGCATTAAAGCCTCTCAGGGGCCTCAAATCCTCTTTGTGGACATGTCCATCATTGTCCAAATCCTGTGGCTGCAATGTCTATCTCAAACTGAAACGCCCATCAAATTCAAAATAAATGGGTATACCTTTACCTGTTTGTGAAAATAAGCAGATTTACAGCATTAGAGTATTAATCCAGCTACATTTAAAGACACAGTGAGCGAAGAAGCCATTTCTATCCTCCAGCAGCACTGCTCCTTGTTGGATGATGTGGCTTTTCTCTCCTCAGACTCAGCAGCCAGAACCACGTCTCCCCCTCAACTCTTTTCTGAAGAGGCACTTTTACGTTTTCAGCTACAGGTTTCCTTAAAGCCAAGATGAGGCACTTCTTATCACTGTTTCGCTTGTGAGGGACAACCGCTTAGCTAGCTCTGGTCATTCAGATGAAAGCTGAGATAGGTTCAAATAAACTGACCTCTCTGCAAATTTAGGCAGCTTTACTTTCTGTAGATAACCTTGAACATAACCCATGTCCTAAGCAAAGCCTGCAGTCCTCTTAATTTTGGTGCTGTGGGCCCTTCGCTTGCAATGTGTAGTCCTGCAAAGCACTGTGATAGCTCCCGCCTAGTGGAACTACCATGGGGGGTTGCAGCTTGTGGTCATGGAGGAGCATGCAATGAGGAAGCACCCCTGTGGCAGGCCGCAGACTACATCACGTTACACGCGAGGCTGGACGGTGGAGTTTTCACAATGTTTCACCGCCGAGATGCCAGTGCTCCCTCATTCCTGTTCCCCAGCTGTGGACAGCAGCGTGAGAAAGGTTTTTCTTCTGATCAGATCCACACGGATGTTAATGCTGAGCGCCAACAGTTACTGTCGCGCTGTGGAAATGTAAGGGAGTTCAGGAACTTGGAACGAGGGGGAAAAAATCCTGCTCACCATCTGCTTCACAGACTCTAAGTGAAGCTATAACCTTTCTTGTCTAGTAGCATCACGTCTGTCCTTCCTGAGGAGAACAGGGAGAGCACCCTATTCCACTTTGATCTAAAATAAACACCTTTCATTTTCTTATGAGTGCCAGAGACTTCTGGGACACCCAGACTCCCTCCAGACGCAGGCTTCGCAGGGAGCACAAGCACCTCTTAAACCAGGTATGAGACTTGGCTCAGTAAATCCAGTTTAGGGCCAGTGCTACCTAGACGATCAGTAAGCTGAGGAGAGATAGACTTGCTGTCTTAACAGAGTGCAAAGCGAACATGGTGGCAGCACAGAATCAACCAGACTTAGAGCATCCCCAAATCCTGATGTCTTAACCACCCTCTCCCATGCTAATGGGATATTTTACCCTGCACATGTCACCAAGTCTAGTCCAGGAGAGTGTGCAGGAGAAGCCAAACTTACACCATGTCGTATTCAGATGTACCACGCTAACAGAAGCCCGGGGGAACATTGATTTGGTCAATTTTCCCTTTATTGCTGCAGTTACAGGTAAAGAACAGTTTAGTCTGTGACAGATAGATCGCACAACGGTTAACAGCCGCATTTAGTGGTTCGGCTCCAGTGCCGTTGGGGTTCAAGTGTTCAACCTGACAGAGCAATTTTAAATCAGTTTTACATGGAACTAGGACTGCTATACGATAGAGATTTTTGCGTAGATATGCTCATGTAAACGCTGGATACTATAAAATTATTTCTAAGTGGAATTTATACCTGGGTTCTGAGCAAGTGGGAAGGCATCTACTGCAGCTGACCGCGTTCGTGCAAAATGCTGACGACTAAGAGGCAGCAAGCGGTGCTTCTAACACGCACCTGCAGATCAGATGCTGCACTGAAACACCCTGGAGCATGGCAAGGGCTAAGTGGAGAAAAATCAAAAGCAACTCTGAACTGCTTACTGAAGACATGCAAACAACTGTGTGGTGACAGCATCAATTTAATCTACCAGTTTCTTGCACGTGCTGGAAGACATTGACATACTCTCATTTTGCATTGAGCTGCAGTAACCAAATGAAGGTAACGCCTCCCAAGGGGACAGTGCTCTCAGCTAGACTCATACTACCAGGCACGGTCAGCATGGCTTCTTCAGCTTCAGAAGGGCAGCCAAGCCAGAGGTACTTGTTTTAAGTGTGTTTATTGCTTTGAAAACAAGACTAAAAAATGAAAGTATTACGCTCTTTGTCCAGATTCTAAGACTTGCATCACAGAGTGGTTGAGGTTGGCAAGGGCCTCTGGAGATCATCTGGTCCAACCCCCTCAGGTCAAGCAGAGTCACCTAGAGCTGGTTGTCTGGGATCACATTCAGAAGGTTTTTGATTAACTTTCAGGCTGGAGTCTCCACCACTTCTCTGGGCATCCCATGCCAAGGCTGAGACACCCTCACAATGAAAAAGTATTTCCTGATGCTCAGAGGGAAGCTCCTGCATTTCAGTTTGTGCCCAGTCCTGTCACTGGGCACCATTGAAAAGAGCCTGGCTCTGTCTTCTTCTGCACCCTCCCTTCGGGTATTTGTACACATTGATAAGATGCACCCAATCCTTCTCTTCTTAAGGATGAAGAATCCCAGCTCTCCCAACCTCTCCTCATAGAGGGATCCTCCAGTTCCTTCACCATCTTTGTGTCTCTGTCCTGTAGCCCTGTATCTCTCTTGCCCTGGGGAGCCCAGAACTGACACAATGCCACAGGTATAAATAAATTACAAGGTAAAACGGCAATTAAAAAAGACAAGAGGAAGCATAAGAATATCCAAAAGTGGAGAAAAACAACACATTGGGGTTTGGTTGGTTTGCTTTTGCTTGGGGTTTGGTTTTTTGGGGCGGGGGTTTGAGGTGTGACAGTAAACAAAGCCCCCACAAACAGCAGAAACTGATGCAGGTAGAGAAAAGAAGCACCAAGCCAGCATTATATTCTGAGTATTTTTGCATGAATGTTCTTTATTGCATCACTGCCTTTGCTTCTCTACAGTGAACAGCGAAACGACACAGATCCAGCACGACACCTTTATACGCAGTTCTTCACGTTACGACAGCTTCTCAGTTTTCCAATGGCAGCAGCTTTTGACCAGTAGCAACATGACCTAAGTTCAGAGCAGTCACCTGAACCTGAAGGTAGCACAACTGCTACTCTCTGGCTTGTGTCCATAGGGGTGTTCACAAAAACCCAGAACGAATCAAGAAGAGAGCAACAACGCAAAGAAGCTCCCAACAAAATGCAGGAAAAAGCCCATTTCATGGCTGTCCTGATTTCACTCTAAATTATGCTAGCATAGAACACATGAAACAAACAATTTCTAATCTCAAATACCAGGGTAAAAGAAAACTGAGCTTATGATGCTGATGATTTTTTTCAGGTAGAGAAGGACTCTGTTGGACTCGGGGCATAGAGTAACCGAGGGTGTTGACATCTATTCCCTGCTCTGCACAGATTTACTAAGGCAACTCTGGGCAAGTTACCACCTCTGCTTCATCGGTGAAATGGAGATAGGATTTTTCTGCCTCACAGGCAAGACTAAAATTAATGGCTATAAACCGCCTAAATACTCAGGATTTTAATATTAAATATTAAAATTAATATGAAGATTTTTAAAACTGTAAAAGAAAAAATCCTTCCTCTAACATGTTCTGAGCTATTACCTAAGCCACGTATAAAAATCCCTCTAGAGAAAAAAAAAGGTATGAAACCATTTAATTGCTTCCTTAACTTGTGAAGTTTACGGATTATTTCCTGCCCTCCAGAGTACACATGCAATTCTATTACCTCTTTCCAGAACAGCAAACAACTCGCAAAAGTCTCCATGACTGAAGCAGCAGTGGTCAAACATAAGAGAAAGGCTTGTTTGTGCCCGGGAGCATGGGAGGCAGGAAGAAAAGAAACAATTAAGACAAACCAGGTTAGTAAGGAAGGCACTTATTAAAGAAAAAAGAGCACTTGCAATAATTTTTTCTTTAGTTCTCAAAGGCAAGCCAGGGAGAAGAGTGATTTTCGTGGAAGATGGAATGAGGTCAAGAAGTTAACTCATACATGTACTTATCAAGACCTTTCAAAAGATAAGCATAAAGATCTATAATTTTTTTGTGTGGAGAAAAAAGGATTTAAAAGAATCATCCAGATAGTCATAACTGATATAAAACAGAAGATATGGAATGTGACCAGCCTGCAATACTATGATGTGAGCCCTTAAATGCAGGAATAGAAACTTGAAACAATCCATAGTGCATCAACAGAGCATCTCCAAAAGGGAGTTAGAATCTGGAAGAAAAACAAGGAAGGAAGACACACATGAGGACAAGAAGAATGACAAACACACACAAGTTTTAGCTTAAAATGTCTGCAAAGTTCAAAACACGAGTGGTAACAAGGCGATGAAGAAAACCAGTTTAACGGAGTATGGGGAAACACTGTGGGCTTGGGGAGCGTTTAGAGCATTAGTTCCTCCATGCTGTGTTCACAGATCAGTAATGGAATGATTAGCAGTTTGATGATACTGATGCACTGAAAGACTGAATAAGTCCATTGCACAGTCAGTTACATCGGTCTTCACGTGTGGCAAATAAATGCAAAGAGGTAAGGTGAAAGCAACTGGGGATGCATACTAAACTGAGGGAAATGGAGCTCCCTCAGTCCTTCAAAGGAGGCAGAAGTAGAGGGTGTCACAGAGGTAGATTGCTGACATCAACAGAGACCTTGGGTAGCCTAAATCTTAGTGTGAACTTCAATCCCATTACAACTAATTCTTGTATCACAGTTTTTCTATAGAGAGGAGGAAGTTGTGTGGCATAAAAAGCCAGTAATTCACATTATATTTAGGATAACAAATTTTATGGTGACAAAAACCTGCGTTGTTTTCTGAAGCTCCAGAGTGCTGACTGTAAAGAGCCCAGGAGAGTCAATGAATGCCAAATGCAAAAGTTACTATGGTCAGCCTATGTAACAATGCCAGGAAGGGTTACCCCCACTTATACCCTGTATAAGTGCTCTTACATAAAAAAAGGATTTACAGGATTACAGGATTTACAGTTACTTTGTGGACAACAAACCCTTATTCATCTTTGACAGACAACACAACCAACATACATATACAGAAGATCCTAAACCATAATTCCATAGTAAGGATGCTTGGATGTTTGGAAGGTTCTCTTGCTTATGTGCACTATAAAGCTTATTAAAAAAAAAAAATCCCCACCAACAAACCCACAAAGAGCAATTCACTGAAAGGAAGGTTTTCCTGACACCTCAGTGAAAGCATGAAACCGTGCAGACCATGACAGGTGGCAAATTATGAACTACTCTCACACTTGTGTGTGCATTTTCATTAACAGGCTGTTATTTCATTAACATACTGTTAGTTAGTGAGTACTAGACTCGCACCTATGAAAATAAAAATCTGATTCAAATTTACACTTTTGACACTAAACTTACAAATTTGTCTATAAAAATAATTTTGAAGGTACACCTGTAAAACAGAACATAAGTTTCTATAAGAAAGAGAACATTAATTAAAAAAAAGTTCCCCTAATGCGTGCTCCTCTAACTCAGTCCTGTCTACAATAGAGAATAAATTAAAAGGTAAATTATTGAGAACACTATGCTCTCCAAGGAGAGAAAACAGAGACAAAACCAGACTGTATAAACAGCTTGGCATCCTACATACTGCATTTGAATTAATAGGCAGAAACTATGGGAGTGGCTACTCATCTATTTTTATAAAAAGGGATGCCAGATGAATTATAGTCATGATGCCTTTCTGCGTGTATGGTAGCCTTCACATAATTTGATTTCCTGAAGGTCAGTAACGTATAGCAAGAGATGGAGTTTGCAGTCTTGAAAAATTGTCAAAATGATGCTCAAATGCCAATTATAAAGTTCCAACGAGCCAGTGAACAGAGCAGTAAATGGAACTACTTTCTTTTCAGTGGTTAAAACCTGACCAAATGCCCTCCTCCTTTCAAGCCTGATAGTTAACTAACTTAACCTAGCTGGAAAGAACAACTTCATTTACTGAAAAGAAGGCAAGGGAATGTAAGACTTGACAAATGCTACCGGGGAAGAAACATGTATCAGTCCCCTTGACTTGGTCAAATACACAATTGCATCAAATTTGAAACTGTAACACACTTTTTCGTATCTTATCCTAACACTTTGGCTGCAACATGGAAATGGATAGCCATGGCAGGCCACCCTCCTCCTTCAAGGTACATCTGTCAAATTCCCACATCTCTACCTTAGTCAGGACAATCGATCAAAGCAGTACCTGGGAATTTTAAACCCAATATGCAATGAATTCTCATAGCTTGGCAACACTGGGTACATGTGGGTCAAATGACTTTGATAACACACTGAGCCGAGCCCTGGAAACAGTGCAATTACGTCAGTGCAACTCTCCACTCCACTCACCTGTCCCACTGTGCTCAGAGGGCTGTTACTCCACCTTCTCTTTTAATAACGTACTTAATGCTAGGCTACCAAATCAAAAAGGAAAATTTAAAGCACATTTTGTGTCTGTGCTTTGATTACAAGCTCCTTGGGCAGCAATTCTTCCTAAAGGTCTGAAAAACATTTTGAATACTTTGATAAACTAGCACTTTTGGAGAAGGCAATCCTGGGAAATAATTCAGTTCTCTGTACATTCTTCCTGACTACATAATTCTATTATCCAATTTACTTTTGTCTAAGTTGAAAGAACACACACCAAGATGCATCTAAGGGACACAAGAACAACAAAATCACTGCCACGTGAGAACAATGGACTATAAGGTGATTAGTATTTTTAAAGTGCTATTGTTAAATATAGAAAATGAAAGAGATGGGAAGCGATTCAAAAGAAAATTGAATATAAATGTAATAGAGATAAATAGACTTAATCTTCCTAAACTCATGATGAAAAAGGCAGATTGGTAGTACATTGTCTCCTCCTGTCATTAAATAAAGAAAATTGTAATCTGTACCCTAATCCTCTTAAGTTCATCACAGGACCACACAAAGACTGACTGATACAAAACATGTTCCAAACACATTGGCAGATGCCGTTATTCTTCACTACTGAAAATGAAGAATTTTGATTTGATGACACTAATTTTGAAGGACTTCCATGTCTCTTTACACCACTATCACATGGAGGGCTCCAGACCACTAAAAATTTTGTATTTCACCACGGAATAAGCAAGCTTCTTATACCGGTGTTTCAATCACGATTTCTTCATTCTGTGTTTTCGTCCCGTTCAGGCCTAAAAGCCCATTCCCCCCTTATAAAAGCATGGGTGTTGACTAAACAAACTGAACCTCATTTTTGCTAGTTGCAAGCAATAATCAAAAAATAAGACTGTAAGATTTCAATTTAAAAATTCAATTATTACAATAAATACAAAGTTCTGTGATGGTCTAATCAATAACTTAAAAAAAAACCCCCAACATTTTTATTTAAAATTAAAAAAAGGGTGACAACAAATCATATTCTAAACCTTTCACCTTCAAAATGGCAATTTGGTCAACCAGTTGCTGATTAGACTCCATTAAAAGTTAATATAGTATAACATTCAAATTATCCCACCTAGACAATTAACACAGAGCCACTAATCTCGGATCAGCCACATGTCTGATGTTATTACAATGCCCGAAGCAGTCTTCTACTGCGCCCCAGTTGGGAGTGCAGCTTCTCAGCAGCCCGCCAGGAGCCGCTGTCCTTCATTGCCTGATAATGCCATCTGAAAACTGGCCCACAGCTCCTTTTATGATGAATTCAAGTGCTCTGAAGAAAGGGCTCCCAAAAATGTGCATTTCTAGCAATCTGTATGCAGACAATATGCCTTCAGATCCTTTGGTTTTAATAACATTCCATTTGGACAGTGAATCAGTTGAAGACTGTTCCAATAAAATAATAGTCAGTCTAGACAAGGCATAAACCACTGTCTATACAGTTTGTGACAACGTCCTTGTTTTTCTTTCTTCCACACCTTTTTTCCAAAGACCATGCAGCGAAGGCAGTTTGATTTTATCCATATTCTTACTGTAAACATTAAGAAATATACCAAGGACAACCAGTAAGCCTGACCACACGTACCTAAAAGCGGAGGAAAGGGGGGGAAAAGTTACTGTTAACACTTATCTGTAATGATTACACAGCAATACCTGTAGATTAGATAAAAATAAACACCCTACATTATGGGGAGAAGATCCACAAATTCAGGGACTCTGAGAAAGAATTTGCTTGCATCTTTATTAATACTATCCTTCCACCTTTCCTTTTCCTGTCCTGGCTGGGGAGTATATTAAGGTGCATTTATAGTTAACTAATTACTAATCAGTAGCTGTTCTTTCTCACATGAATAAATCAGTCCTGGGCATTTTAGTATGTTTTTTCTTCCTACGGTTATGAGAGCTATACTATCTATACTGGCCCCAAACCTGCTCTCACTCAGTGCCTTGTATCCATACTTCCCAATGTAAGAACATTTCTGTTTCAGCTCTCCGGTATTTTAAGCCTGATGATTTTAGCTGGGGTAAATTCCATTTGGGCATTCAGCTGTAAGCTTTGTTATTAAAACCCACATTTACACATAGCAATAAAACCGAATACTATTTTGTTTCAAACAAGCAATTAGGATCAATGTAGCAACTTAGCTGCATTTTTCAATGTAAGCTCTTCCTTGAAATTAAAAAGCGAAGAAACCCAAGCTCAAATCTCTTGCAATCTCATGTATTAAGATAACTGAAGCTTGCAGTTATTTAAAAGGGCTAAGAACTTAAACTCAAAAGGAGAAATATTAAGTGGCAAAAATGCCTGCCTTTATTCAAATCTTTCTCCACTGAGAAAGTAACCAAACAGTTCACTAGATATTACGTAAGATTTTTCTTAATAAAAACAAACCCAAAGATGCTAACACATGGAATAGCTTGTCTTCCAGACCTTTAGAAAAATGGAAACTATTTTCTCTAGCCTGATAAGCATCAGCAAGCCAGTCAATATTTACAACAGATGGCCAACATTTGTAGAAGATACAAAATGAAAAGCATTAAAGCAGGAATATGATTAATTACTGGTGCTATATTTCCATGATCAAGAGCTTAGTTCCTTATATATAAAAACAATTAAATCTATATATACTTACTGGAATGTGAATGGCTTTGCAAAGAACAAGAAAGAAAGCACAATGGTCATTGCTTTTCTTCCTGTTGTTACTGCAGAGGAAAACAAACATTTATTTTTTTAAGAATTCAGTTACAGCAGAAAAATTTAGTATGTTCTTCAATATTAATAGATAACCTCATTACATAATTGTCTGGCCAAATCAACGATTGTCCTTGGTGCAAACACAGACTGCAGATGCCTTGGCCCAGTGCAAAGTAACACTAGAAGCACATGCTGCTTGAAACAAGGACACTGTGCCAGTACTATCAGCTCCATCCACCACATCTGCAGCAAAGAAACTTCCAGAACAAGACTATTTAATGACTTCACACTAATCAATTCACAATGTCTGAAAGTGACAAACGAACTTTGCAGTCGTATAAACTAATCTGTTAAAGCAGAAAGAAGGGTATCTCTTATTTGGGTACACCAAATCTCTTGCCATTTCCACCTCGTGTTATTACAGTTCAGTGGTGTTTGGGGCTTTACTTTATAAAGTGGAATGAGATCAGCATCCTGTCCTTGTTCTGAAGTTACTGAAAATTTACCTAACAGTGCAGAGACATACAGTTTTGGTTAGAAACCTAGAGACCAGGGATGTCTGATTCAACAATCATGCCTTAGGAAGTTTTCATCAAAACCATTAAGAGACCTTCTTCTACATGTGGCCTTATTACTAGGAAGAAGATAGTAAGAAGAGTTGAGAATACAATCCTGTAACCAAAAAGGAAGTAAACTACCTGTCTGGGTTACTCTCAAATTAATTACACCTCCAGTAACTAACTGAACAATTTCAACGCTATCTGCTATGAACAAGAATACAGCATTGCTAACAAACTGTGTACTGGGAAAACTATGTAGCTCTCACTGAAATGAAATCAATAAATGACTAAAAGTTATAGAAAGTGTTTTAAAAAAAGGTCAGAATGCAGTCGGATTCACAAGTTTAGCTATAGAGGTTAAGGGCCTCAGAAGGTGTTACATGCAGGCTTCTCACTTAAGAAAGATGCCAGTGCAATTGCCTGCACCTGAAGAAAGTGATGGCTTTTATTAACAGAAAACACATTGCTTAGCATGCAGTACTTCTTACTATGCCATCCTGGAAAGCCTTACTTAAACAAATGCATTCACATTAGTCTTACTGTAACATACCGGTGCCTACTGATGTATTTTCACACTGCTAGAGCCAGTAAAGCAAGTTTCATTCTTCCCAGTCCCCCCTCACAAAGAAGTATTTACTTAAAAGTATGATTTGTCATGGAGGAAACAGCCTTCGCTGCTGCTTCAGCTGCCCCGATCTCTGCTTTTTAGTAACAATTTTCTTTACATTTTAAGAAATTTATGCACATCAAATAAAATGATTTTCTAGTACATGAAAAATTAAAGGAGAATGAAAAAGAAAATTGAGTTTTAATTAGAAAACAGTTTACAGATGAATAATTTAAAAAATGGTTAAATTACTTCAGTTTTTCTAATTACGATTATTTCTGTTCTTTCAAATCAGTTATTAATTAAAATATTTATGTAACCATTTCCTTCTAAATTAAGTGCCTTTTCTTCTTTTTCCCAATTAAGTCTGATAATTTCTCATTCTGCTAATAGAAATACAATTTTCATTAAACTCTTTCACCCCACTCCCCCCCCAAGAAAGGGGGAGAGTGGATGGGGGGGTGGAAGGGACAGTAATGAATGCGGTATTCTTCCAAGGCACAATAAACATTTTCACATTGCTACAGGCAAGACATAAGGGGCTCAAATGTTAGGACTGTCAAGGTCAGGCATTAGAAATCCTGGGAAAAGTTTGCTATTCCACAGGATTTCAAAGCATTTTTTAGCACAGAAAGACTTTTTTGTTTTAAGAGCTACATATTAACATGAAGCACCCCTCTCACCTGCAGCAATTTCTCATCAGGGGACTATGGAACATACTTAAATCCAAACACAACACAGAAGTGCCACAGAGGAAATTGTTAATAGGAAAGCAGAACACACAATCCTCACATCAGAAAAACTGCATTTCCCTCTCCACTGCTGCAAATGAAGTAGAGCCTCACCTGACAGAAAGCAGCTTTTAGGGGGAGAGGGAAGAGAGGAAAGTAGTGCCAGGGTCTCTTGCTGCTACACCTTCCCCACCCAAGCTCTTGTGAGTAATGTTTGTAGTTTTAAGAAAAGGTAACCTGGGGAAAGAATGAGCCTGGTGTGACTGTTCTTGACAGACTACTACTGTGGTGACTGTAGAAGTGAGTGACAGAAGCAGCTAAGCAGGCAACGACTGAATTTTGAAAAATTTGCTTGAGTTACCTTTTAAGTTTGGAAGCAATCGTTTACTGCAGACAAACAATTCTACATTCTAGAGCAGTTTAGCTAATTTTAGGGACAGCCTGAAAACAGGGCTACAGGAATATGATGAAAAATAACCAAGTGTTAGACGTTTCCTTCAGTGTTGTAAGATACATACAAAATGTTAACATTCTAATTAACTGCTGTTATAACAAACGCCAGGATCATTTCCCCTTGTTCCAACAGTTGATGATATTCTGGTATGTAAACACTTCAGTCACTTGACCTTTTTAAAAACTAATAAAAATACAGGTTTAAAGCATTCACTTGTAATACAGTTATGTCGTTTTGCTGTAAGTGGTTTTCCCCCACTCGGGCAACTCTGCGTACTAAAATATGCTGCAGCCTCACAGATACAGATGGAAGCCTCAATAAACCAGTACAAATAATCTCTGAGCTGTCTTCCTAGTGATTCCTTTGCTTTATCCATATTCTCTACTTCTTCCTCCATTAAGGATCTCATGCAAAGTATTAACAGGCGCTGACACAATTCCTTCTCTGAAGCCTTACACTTGTCCCTTCACACAGAATATGTTCAGGTTTAATACTTTCTATTGTTTCCAAGGCACACACCAAACAATGCATTACTAAAGACTGAGCATAACCAGCTGATATCACTTGCCAGCCCAGTGCTGAGACTCACTGTGCTCAGTAGCTCCCTCATTGATCCAGAGCCAATCTCAGCTACCAGGATTTCAATCTCTGCATATGATCCTTCTAGATGACTGATTACTCAATATGAACAAAAATATCCCGTATGCAACTGAACAAGAGTCTGAATATCTATAAAGGCTGAGAAAAATCTGTAATGGTTGTGACTGCCTCTTGCTTCACGTCCTCCCCTTTTCCTCATGAATCTAGATATACACCTGGAACAAGTCAGTGCGGATAGGTCTGACTTGCACTTACTGCTAGGATATTGTCATATTATTATCAGGCGAGAAGACTACATCATGGAAACTTTGTGCATCTTCCTTAGCCTGGAGAGGACTCCAGTAACCTGCAACTTTTGACATACTTCAGGGACTTGCATTGCTCCACATTCATGTGTGGCTAGCAGACATGGCAGTGAGTGGCCCAACTCTTTTCAACATGTTGCTGATCACAGCTGACAGTCACATGCTGTACCAAGCACCTGACAGCAAGCATGGCTGCTTCCAACGCTCCTGGGACAATTACACTGGAACTCTAGAAGACGACCTGAACAACCAGACACAGTCTGCTTGTACCTGCCCCATGAATACCTGCCTGATAATCCAGCAGCTGTTCCACAGCCCACCAGAAGTTCAAATCCCAACTTCCAAAAGAATATACGCACCTTTCATCCCCTCCAGTTTAACAAGGAGATGATCGAAAAAAGCCAGAATTTGTTCCACTTGAGTTTATCCTGAACTGAGGCAGGAGCACACTTAACATTGCTACAACAGCATTCCACTGAGAGCATCTGGATATTCAGAAGCTTCAGGGGAGTCCCTCTCAGTTTTTCTAGCAGAACAATTTTTTGGAAATCTCCAGAAATTCTGTGCTTCAAGACTGTGACCCTGCCTGCAATGGCTTACCAGAACATCCTTACTTTTTCTTCCATGTTTCAAATAATACCTGCCTTTTCCTTATACCTTGCTATACATTTTCACTGCAACTCCTCTGTTTTGAGCAGCATTGCTTCTGCATTAACCCAAAGCACAGGCTGTATTCACAGTATTACTTAACAGGCTCTTCAAAGTTGAAACTGTGGCACAAAAAGGACTGGGAAGCTCTCAAAACACCTACTACTAGAGAAGATTGATGCTACACAAACCACCATCAGTGCAAAGAACAGAAGAGGAGCCAGAGTGAGAACAATTCTCAAAAATTCTGTCCTAAATACTAGAATTACTCCATGTTTTTTACCAAAAGCAGTGAAGATATCATTTGTTCATACCTGTTACAGCCAGAAGGGCACCAAAGATTTTAATCAACGCTAGAACAAAGGATATGCCAAAATACCCAGTCAGGGAGAAAAGGAATGCATAACCGTACGTCTGAACTGGATGCTGCAACAACAACCAAAAAAGCCTGTTAGGAAAATGTAAAACAAACCCTGAGGTGTTGCAGAACAGCATAAAACTACAGACTTTAATCAACTGCTTGAGCAATAATAAGCTGCTCAACAATGCATTCATGCGAAGATCCTTACTTAATTTTAGTTAAATAATGGAAAAATAATAATGAAATGATAAGCTCCTAAATCTGGTCCCATGATTTGGTTTTGTTTTTTTTTTAAAAAAAACGTCAGAGTGTGACAATTTGCTTAATGTATGCATTATACAAGTCGGGCAGTTTACTTGATACAAATAAAACTTCAGAGAAGTGGTGAGATTTCCTAAACCCCACAGAGCAATGGTTTCCAATCAGGTTGTTCATAGAGAAAAACAGGAAATCTTTACACCTACCTTTGAGCAGAACGTTACTGCAGGGCTTAGTCCACTAGTGCATGTTAATCCAAATAAAATATACACAAAACCTATTGAATAGGAATACAAAACCTAGAATAGTTTAAGAGAACATAATTACTAGTTGATAGTATACAAAAGGACAAAATTAAATGCTTTCAAACGTTTGGACCAATCAATATGTTCAACTTCAATTTGCAGTGTTTGATGATAATTTTACTAGGATTTCTGTAAAAGCTGACATGCAGTGAAAAGTGGGTGTCAGTGTCAGATTTTTTTAACATAGTTTTAGGTAAGAAAAAAAGAAGGTTTTTTAAGCTTGTCAATTAATACCCTGAGGTCAATCTTGACTGTAGCAAATCCTTCAAATTCAGCACTTCATAGCCAAAATAAAACTTCATATGACTACGTAAGTAAATAGTTTGAATAAAATGTTAAATGCATTTTGGTTTTGGCTACTTACGCTGCACAGTAAAGATCCTTATTACATTAAATGTGCCGCCTAGCACACAGTCATCATGAACTGCAGGAGCATCACACATGCTTTACCTGTGCCACTGCAGTTCATGGATGCTATGCACCTACATTACGGTTATATGATACAGAATTTTTATGACCAGCTCTGATCTATTTCAGTATTCCAAACAGATTATACTCAGCAAAGAGGTAAGCTCTTCGTTTTGTATGAACCCTTACTTATCTCATAGCTTCACACAAAAAACCCCAAAGAATCTTCATCCTATCTTTTCCCATGTAGAGGCAACAGTAAAAGCTGGAACTGCCCATGTGGGAGGCGTCCAGATCCTTGGGCAAGTTTTGGTGGCCTCTTCTTGTGAAAAAGGGGGACGCTGAACAGAATTACTCTACCCATTGCTAGCTAGAACATGCTGATTTACTACACTTGCAAAACTTGGTGCCAATTACTTCTTTTGACACAGGTTTCATTGATTTTTTTCTTGTATCTCAATTTATTGCAAAAATAAATCTATCAACAATTGATAATGCCATGAAACAACAGAATACTTAACACTTCTCTACAATAAAGGCGGATGAAAATACACCTTAAGAGCAGAACTGTTTTTAACATCTTAAAAAAACCAATTGCAGGAATGAGCACTGCACTGCTAGTTCTGTGTTAGGCAGTTTGATAGAAGTGATTTCCTTAGAATCACACACAAAGCAAAATCTGGTATAACTTTACAGAGCAGTAGTTACTATCTCAGCTGCAAGACATCTTTTCTCTTTCCCTAATCGTTTAATCCATAGCAAGTTCCAAACAAAACAGAGATCTTGAGGATGACAAGTTCCTTTACTATTCAATTTTATTTCCAGATCACTGCCTGTTAAATGTGACCTCCTAAATTTTCACCCATGGTCTCAAATCAAGAAAATTATTTCTGAACTTGCACTTGTAATTCTGCACTGAATTCTCCAAAGTTCTGGAGTGTAATCCCTAGGCCTCAAACAGAACATTTTATACTTATCACTACACTGATTCACTGCAAGAATTGTATGAGTATACAATATTAAGACCAACACACAATAAAAAGCAGAATTCTGGAGATAAAAAAAGCATCCTAGGTAAGGCAATTAACAACTGTCATGACTTTTGGCAAGATGCAAAGTGGGCAAAGAAGCAGTTACACATTGTACTTTGTTTTGGCGATTACAGCTACAGAAGGCTGTACTGGGTCAGGTGAGGTCCATTTTGCTGCCTTTGGCAGAAGTCAACAGTGAATACTAAGAAAGAGTACAAAAATAAAATCAAGAATACAATGACACTTTAGAGAAACTTGCAGCTCAAATTTCTTGAGACAACCTAAATCACTTTCAGCTTCCTCAGAACTAATTTTTTTCTCCATTTATGGATTTATTCTCATAAATGAGAAACTAGATTTCTAATTAAATGTCAAATACAAGCCAAATACGCAAATTAAATTTTACCTTTTTGTACTTGTGGCATATGAAAATAATATTTGTTATCATGAAAAATTTTCTTGTATTTACTTGTTTTTAAAGAAAAATATGCTAAGTTCAAGTTTTGTCTAAAAAAAGGAAAAAAAAATCAACTACACGAAGAGATATTCTGTGTTCCAAGTAAGTATATAAAATATACTGAGTAAGACTTTTTCCAAATTGTGTATTTCACTGAATTTCACCCATTCTGAAAGTCAGACTTTTACCCATTTCCAAAGCTTCAAAGAAAGCTGCCTCAAATGCTAACACACTCTAGAATCAGAAGTCTGGCAAAGTAAGAAAAGCCAAGTGTTCATGTAACTCATGCTTATCTGTACCAGAAGGGAATATATTTTTTTCAGCAATTAAGTGCATGATTATACCAAAAACATTCAAAACAATCAACACATTGATTTCAGGCCTCCAACAGAAAGAGGTTTTGCTGGAAATAAGCGTTTCTGTAGCTGTAATACACATTTGAAGTTGCACACAGAAAGCAGCACGCCCGGAAAGGTTAAAAACCAAAGTAAAAAAACCACCAAAAGCACCCAAAGAAACAGAAAACCCCAAGACTAGTATACCAAGAGCCCTTCTTTACATATGGAAGAAAAAAGCAGATTAAGTTTCATGCTTTGCCGTTGTATGCCTTGTCTGTGATAGAACATGTGCTTTTAAAATTGCAAATCTGGTATTTACCATTTCTGAATTAGAGCCATTGTGCAACTTCATAGCTTTTTCCTGTACATTTCCTATAACTGCATCTGCACAGAGGGCAAGGGATATTAGGACCACACCTAATACAAGAAAAAAAACAAACACCTGTTCAGAATATTTATTAGCAAAGCAGAGTAGCGACGAAAACCACTCTGTACTTATCCTGAACAAACTCAATCTCAGGAATAGAAAAATAATACTGAACCAGCCTCTGTATCATATTCTAAATGTCAGAAAAACCATTTCTTTATGCTGTATAAAGCAGTGTCCACCCCCCGACTCCCTGTACCAGTTAGGCCCCGAGCACTGTGCATCTCTCAGCTTGATAGGAACATCTGGGCATTGCTGTAAGGAAGAAAGTTGTAGTTTTTGAAGTAACACGAGTGAAAGAACACCAGTTACATTTACTTAGGTATTTTTAATGACGATAAATTAGCAGAGAACATACTCTGAGTAGTTAATCCTAGATTCTTTTTCCTGACAAAAGCAAATAGAAATATTAGCTGGGAAGATAAAATGAATGCAAGAAGATTCACAGTGGAAATCTTTCATTGTTGAAATATTTTTAAAAACTGTTTTTCAGGTACAAACCCCAGAGTTTTATGTTATCATGTTTGTTCACAACAAAGTCACTACACAGTCAATAATGTAATTAGCTTTCCAATAACAAAAATTGATAACTCTTTATCCATGCCAGTCACAATTCAGTTCCCAACCTCCAAACTTTGATTCTTTCATGACTGTAGCAACTGTTGTATTTAATGTTGCAAGAGTTAGAAATTAATGATGCACACAGGTTGAAATACCACTTTTCCTAAGTATACAACATTACAGAAGATATCAGTCATCAAAATCGTATTTACTGACTGCTCTCATCCTGATTCCTTAAACACTGTAAATGTCAGGGAAAAATGAGGACTGAAAGACGAGAAATAAGCAGTGTTGTATTTTCCTAATATTATCTTCTGAGTTTCAGAGGTCTCAAAATATGCATTCTGATGGACCAAATGGAGTATAAACTCCTGACAGAAACAAAATAAATCCCTATTCCTAGAATTTTCAGTATTGAAAGATTTAACTGTTTTCAGTCCAATGAAATTTAAGGTGGCATCTCCCTGGCAAACTTCTGGATATATGGGAACTCCCAAACCGCCATTTTTACTTTGGGAACCATTTCCTTTCCCAGGCTAGACTTATGCAACTGAAACAACAGAAAAAGACTCTTTATTATTTAAAGCTACTGGGCATTGGGAAAGGTATGAGTCAATGGAAGTGACGTGACAACCGGAGTAACACTAGTTTTGCTAAAGACCACATGCATTCAGCTATGGTCCCCTGCAGCTCGGCAACAGCCTTGCTACAGATCGATCACTTTATAAAGTGACCGAGTATTTTCACCTGTGATCTCTATCACACTAGTTCCAGCAGTGCTTGATGGCCCAAGCACATCACTGGACAAATGGACAGGTTCACTACTGGACTGAGATGAAAAGGTTACCTGGAATCTGAAAGTGCAAGTGTGCATGGAAAGGAGAAGCGTAGGGACAAGATACATGTTAACAGCACGCACCCACAGAGTTTGGAGCATGAAGAGTTGTTCCACTCACTGTGACTGTGCTGCACCTGACAAGCAGCAGAAGCATGAACAAGACCAGTAATGTTAGGAAGCATGTAAAGCATGAGTAAAAATGATTGGAAGAACAGGCCCTAAATTACTTCTGAAAGAAATTAAAGCTGGAGGTCTTACACCAACAGGCTTGATTGAAATGCTACATTACACTGTATTTTACACTCTTAATGTGATGCTTGAAGTCATTAAAATATTAACACCACTTATGTGTTTATAAGCTACTAGATATTTACCTAAGTTCCTCAACAATACAATCCCCACCACACAAATGTGTTAGACCAGCAAGTTGTTTGGAGTATACCTGACCATTAAGATGTCTTTGATACTCTAAATTTTAGAAGCCTGCTACAGACAAGATTAAAAGATGCAGTAGAGGTAACCAAACAAGCAATAGCATCTGTCTACAGCAGAGCTAAGGACAAAACACCTCAGTCTGCCAAAGACTAACCTCCATCTTTACAAGGAGTATAGTACGGAGGAATCTGAATGCAATTGATACTCTACCGCATCTTCATTGAAGATAAATTTCTACTTCTAGTGGTTATGCCAGAATAGTGGAAGTTCCCATAGCACCAATGTTTCAAGACTGCCTCCTTCTGCATACCATTCTCTTCTGGTTTCTCTTTTGGAAGTCCTGTAGATATTACTCACACCTGTTAGGATAGCTACTGTTGTAGTTTTGCTGGGTTCTGGCGGAGGAGGGACTGCAAGGATGGCTTCTGCAAGAATCAGCCAGCTCTCTCCAGGCCTAAGTAAACGCCAGCTGGCTCAAGGCCAGAGTTGCTGCTGACCAAGGGCAAGTCCATCAGCGACAATCTCCACGCCTCTGGGAATCACATTTAGGAGAAAAAAACCCTGCAACCAGCTGCTTTTTGCCACCAGAGAAGGGAGTGAGAAAATGTAAGGACCCGTGCAGGCACCAAGGTCAGGCAAGGCCGGGAGGCAGGAAGACAGGCCCCAGATGCTGGAGAGAAATATTCCCCTTCAGCCTGTGGAGAACCCCATGGGGGGGGGGGTGTCCCCCCCCGCTCATGAAAAAGGCTGAGACTCCACACTGGAGCAGGTGGGGACATACAGGAGTTGCTATGACCTGTGTTGGAGCAAGCCTCTGCCAGCACTTGCAGCCCACAGAGAGAGACAGAGACACAAATATGAGAGATCTACACTGCAGCAGGTTTTCTGGGAGGACTTGTGACTCCATGAAGGACCAGGCTGGAGCAGTCTGGGCCTGAGAGACTCTATGATTCTATGACTGCACCCCATAGCAGTGACCCACACTGGGGCAGCTGATGAAGAGCTGAAGCCCCATGGGAAAGGACTTATGTTAGAGAAGTTCTTGAAGGACTGTCTACTGTGGGTGGGACCCCACACTGGAGCAGGTGAAGGGGGTGAGGAATTCCTCCCCCTCAGCTAAGAATGAAAACACCACCTAAGGAACTGAACAAAACCCCCATTCCCTGCCCCTCTCCAATGCTGCAATGAGTGGGGGAAGAAGGGAGTGAAATCATGACTAAAGTGAAGTCTGCTCAGAAGGGAGAGGTGGGGGAAGGTCCTTTAAGATCTGGTCACATTTTTCATTACCCAACTCTGGTGTCACTGGGTGTGGGGTGCAGTGTAATAAATTAGAGAGTTTTCTTTCCTTTGTTCTGCGTTGAGTCTGTTTTGCCCATGATGCCAATTGCAGAATGATCTCTCCCTGTTCTTATCTCGACTCCTGACCCTCTCAGTATCTATTTTCTCCCCTGTCCAGCTGAAAAGGGGAGTGAGAGAGAAGCTTTGATGGGCATCTGGCCTCCAGCCAGGGCCCACCAGAACATCTACCAATACTTCTCCAATGTGATAATGCTAGGAGGTGCTTTGAGCTCTTACACCAACTCTGTCTTGATACAATATGTACCTGTGCTGGCAAAAGAGAGCTTCCATTTTCTTGGCTGACCTCTTTCATGTGTAAATAAAATCTGTGTAGATTCTTTTTTTGGCCTGACAATACTGAGAATGGATTTCAATAGCAAGGAAAAAGAACAGCAAGGACTTATAGAACTGTTCACCCAGATAACATTTTATATCTGCTCACCCTCCATTTTTATGTCATTTTTGGTATTTGCATCAGACAATAAAGATGATATATTTTGCTGAACTTCACAGGACAGTTTTCCTCTCTTAGAACTGTGAAATGTAAACGGCTTTGTTCTTAACAAGTTAGTAGAAGTTCTATGAAGTCATATTAGAATAATAGTAGTTTGAATGGAAACAGTTCTGCATAAGCATGCATAAATCACTGGAACAAACTTGGGAATTTATAGGGCAGTAAGTAGGCAGTAACATAAATCTGCACTTTTGGAAAACAGTAATTCTGAAGTTTAACATTTAATTTGCTGTTTATACTTTGAAAATTCTAATTTCCTTAAATACTTTGTTATTTCTTTGAAGCTACTCTATGAAGATGTAAAGTTAAATTCTGCCTCTCCTTTTTCACTTCCTGTTCTGTGATTTACATCAGGAAGAGTGTTAGTGTAACTGTTAAGAATATGCCATTCTGCAGAGTGGAGTTTTTAATAATTCTTATCACTGGTTTTACACTGCAGCATCTACGTATTTCTCCAATACCAAAAATCAGTACATGTCTTGAAGGAAGGGATGATCTATCTCCATAATTCATCCAACAATAGGAAAGACTCCACCTTTCCCATTATGAAAAGTTTCTTCTGATTAAATTAAGTGACATGGGAATAAAACAAAACATGCAAGAGGGAACAGAGAAGTAACTTTCTCAGAAGGTGAGCAGGAAAATTTCAAATCGCCTTCCTAAGGGCAGATCCAGACTTCTGAAACCTGGTTCTATATTCTACTTTCACAGAACTTGCTCCAAATGGTAGTACTACAAACTTCAATATACACAGACTTGTTCGAACCATTAAAAATTAATTACTGACAAAGACAACTCTGTTTATTCTCTGAAGACATTTAAAGTTTCTTATCTTGTGTTTTGCAGACCTTTGAGGGGATTAGGGCTTCGCGACATTTGCTGCGCTTCACCCTATTCCATTCAGTTGAAGAGTCAACTTTCCAAATCTTTCCAGAATCAAGTCATAGCACACACTTCATTTAAATTTTACAAAAGGAGTAAATTAACATGGAAATGCACTTAGAGGCTACAGTCCAAAATAGCTGTAATGGTAATACATATTTATACACCAGAAACACTAGAATATAATTACACGTCTATCAACAACATTCTGTAATCCAAGCTGCTTGGTTTTGTGGTTTTTTTCAAGTCGCCACCAAGTTACACCACAAATACACATTAAATGAACAGGAAGCTATAAAAATCACAGATTTATTTTCATACTACCAGTAGCACTAAAATTATATTAAGAGGCATGAAAATTCACTTATGAGCAAAGCAAAAGACATACATACACAGTTTAGACAACTTCACAAACTGATCATTACTAACATTAAATGAATAATACTTCAAGGACAAAAAGTCTTCTCAAAACTGAGAATTTTGGTATTTTTTAGAAACTAAACTTCTAACATTGCTTCCACTATTAAGAAATAACAGTTTCACACTGAACATCTGTCATAACAGATGTAGCTCATCTCAGAATTTGAAAAGTGGAGTATTCAAAAGTTTTTCAAGATTCAGTATTAATCCAAACACTGACCAAGTAATTAACATGGATTTTATGAATAAACAATTCTCTCTTGTCATTTGAGAAAGAAATCCAACAAAGTTTTTAAACCCAACAGGTTAAAAATCATTTATTGACCTCTGATTTTACCCAGGACAGAAGTTAGAACATGAGCACTCCAACTAAGAACTACAGCAAAACTGAGTGAGACTGTCAATTAATATAAAGTAAGTTGTTCTGAAACAGAAAAGAACTTAAAAGTTTAACTAGAAAGGACAACAAATCTTTTGAAGTTTTAAAATGGTCAAACTGAATCTTATTTACTTTGACATATTTACTGAGAAGTATTTCTTGAGAAGAAGCCTGAGATGTTTCAGCCTAAAGGGTGGGATTTCCAAAACTTTTAAGAACCTAAAAACTGACCCTTAGAATAAAGGCCTCTTCTGCCACAGCTACCATTCTGCTAGTGCAATTCTACAATAAAACCTGTAGCTTCCATCCAATACCTGAAGGTGCTCCACCAAGAGCTCAGAACTTCTATGGTACACTTAATGTAGAAAAAAGAAAAAGAAAAAAAAGCATTTTGTTAAATTCAAAAATATGTCTTTACCTGTCAAGTTGAAGTTTGGTGCAACTGTGCTGTCAGCTAAAGTAAACCATATTAATCCAAGACTCATGCACAGGGCAGCAGACACATCTGCGACATTGTAGCGTTTCCCTAGGAAAGCAATACAAACACGACCAGACTGTTAACACCCAGAATTTCATGTTTATCCTGTTTAATGGACTAGAAGACAAAGGAAAAGCTGTTCCAACATAATTCTTTTACTTAAGCAGAAGATTTGATGCTCTGGCCTTTCATGACCAGAACTAGTTTCTTTCACAACAGCAGTGTCTAACGGGGAGGAAGATCTTATGGGCAATATCTGATTCTTGTGGTCAGTTCTAGTTTTACTCTTAACGACATACTGCTTTGTCAGGGAGAAAGTGCTTTTTCTCAACAATTTCAGGATACCTGAGATGTTTCCCTAAGATTTTTCCCTCATGCTTGGGTTGATTAGAGAAGTTATTCCCAAACACCAAAAGATATTTGGGAACATCTAGAACCCTACATTGTCTTTCAGAGGCTCTGGAGGGGGGTGGAGAAAGAGAGTATGCAGATGAAAAGGCAGGAGATAGTGTATCTTGTTTGAAACAACACATTGCTTTCCCAGAAGCTGTACTTCCAATATAAGCTTCCAAGGGAACTTTTTTAATGGAAAGTTTTAACTGAGATTTAGAAAAAATAATATTAATGCTGAAAGAAATATTTCTCAGCTGCTGAGAACACAATAGTATTACAGCACAATATAAAGTTTCAAATAGCTTTAAGGGAATAACAGTGTCTCTGCATTAAAATGCGACAAAATGACTCCTAATAAAAGGTGAATACTGTGTGTGCAAATGAATACATAAACTTGTAACTTCCTCTAAAAGTTCAGCTTTCTAGTGCAGAATTAACTACAGAAACAGAAAGATGTTCTGGATTCTGTTCCATAACACTTGCCCATGCAGAGCTTTACTGACTTAAAAAATCCTTGTGTATTGAACAAATATAAACTTGTATACTTATGCCTGCCAAATCCAAAAATACTCAAGCACGTTTATTCACATAACTGTAGTATTTATCTGTTATTCTCCAGATCTCTTTTTCTGTTCTTGAAATATTAACATGTCTTTGTCTAGTTCTAAAACTGTAAAGTCAGTTGTATTTCTGATTAAGTATTTAATCAAGGTTTAGGAAACTTAATTAGGAATTTAACAATCAAGCTTTTCAAACAAGTAGATTTCTTCACAAGCCATGGCTGAATGTTTTTTTCCCCCTCAAGTTTTCCATTTCAGTTTTGAACAGGTTTAATGTATGAAGCGATTTGGTTTAGAAAACAAAAAGTTACGTTACTTAAAAATTAAGCAAGCTTGCATAATAATGAAGTTTTGTAAATGACCTGTGTAGCTTTTCTGCTCACCTAATTGTATTTGTACATTTTCTGAGAAGATGCTTCAGAAATTCATGGTTTTCCTCCTGTAGGAAAAATGCTACCTCTCCCTCTCTATCCCAGAACCTCAGTGGAATTTAACAAGGTACAGACTTCCATACATGACTGCACCCCAAAGAAACAACCAAATAAAAGACCTAATACCAAGACGAACACTTACCTTGTATAAAAACCCCGCCTATCATAACTGGAATCAGCTTACAGCACTTGAAGATGACTTGTGTAGGGTAATTCAGATATCCTAAAGAGGTATTTGACAAACCCATAGTTCCCACTGTTAAAAATGCTATTATCATGTAGGTTTTGCCAGGAATTCTACAAAATATAAAGATACAAATCTTGGTATTACAGACTGATCTAGATAAGATTTAGCTTTGAAAATTGAGATAAAGGAGTATGTTTGTAATACAACTTGACCAACTTTCTCACTGAATTTCATTCCATAATAGAAATTTAACAAAAAGCAAGTAAGTGACTGATTTCAAATTTTATTTTGTGCAACTACTGCTAATTGACAGAATTCAAATACAAGACAACAAAAGCTTCATGGTCAAGCAGTAATATTTTAACCTCCTTCTGAAAGCATATATTATTTACAGAAGAATCAAGACAATTTCAGATTATTTGTCAAAGGAAACACAGAAGGTTGCTATACCAAGATATCCCAACTCTGAGTCCTGTCATGGTCACTTTGTCCATTTTTTTGCTGAAGTTTTCACATGAAAACTGTCATTAATAGAATGAAAGAAGTTGAAAGAAGTACCATTGCTTTATAAAACTCAACAGAACTAAGAAAGAAGTGATACACATATCACAAACACAGAAGCTTTTTGAATGTTTTCAGTTTCACTTGTATTGCTTACAATTTGATGACATTATCACCTGATAATTTTACATAACAGATGATGTAAAATGTTTTAGCCATTGCTGCGCTCACTTTGTGAGTTTTTTTTTCACAGGTATCACTGTGCATATGTTCAGCTATTTTTTGTGCATACTCAGAGCCACAGTAAGCAACATAAGGAGATATCTTGCTGTAACCCTGTCTTATCTATAACTCATTAGGTGCTGTAGGCATACTCTGAGACAGGCAAGAAAAAAATTAAAGAAACAGAATTCGGCATAAAAAATAGTAGACAGACTTTTAATGTCTACAAGATGCCTAGGTTATAGAAAATAAAACGTAAAATATATCAAAGATCTATAGTTCAAACACTTCTCGCTTACAGGGGTCACAGCCTGTAAGCATTAGCAGCTATTTGGTAATCAAAACATAAATACCTGTTAGCTCAGAAAATACTGTGTATACACCTTCCGAGTGTTCTGTATCTCAAAAAGTCAGAACACTTGAAATACAGGCTGCCAGTGTTTATAATAAAAAACCCAATAATTCAAAGTTAAGATTGTTTGCCCGCATAAAAATTCTATTACCTAAAATCAGTATATGCAAAGTCAGCCACAGTTAACTACAGGTAAGGAAAATTAGTCATGCTTAACTAGGACATAATGCTTTAAAGGAATTTTAAAGTTCACATACACCACGACAGCCTCTATCCAAGCTTCCAGAGGGCCTTAATATAGAGTCTGCAGAGGCTGCAGTTGGGCAGGAAGCCATAGAATGGCCACACTGAGATCACAGGATTCAAGACAGCAAGAATCTCCTTGGTCAACTGCAGCGAAAAGAGATACCCGATTTGTGCCAGGGTGCTACAAGTGCTATCTGAAGCGATAAATGTAAAACCTAAGCACACCCTTTGAGGCACACCTACACAGCCAGATGGCAGAGAGCAGACCTCTGACACTCTCCCAAGATGCACAGCACATCAGAGGAACCTCTTGGTGAGGAGGTGCCCAGGTTTGAGGAAGAGTGAGAGATGGCTTCAGGTACTGTGAAGTGCATTCTATACATGATAAACCCAAGCAACACACAGATGAGTCAGTCTGTATTGGCTACCTTAAGGACAGAGTATGCTCTCTAAGTGGGACAAAGCGACGGTAACAGGCAACAAGACTACTTACAGGTCTGAAATATGTGGGTGCTTATAAAACATCATCTAACATCATCCAGTAAATTCACATTAATTAACTACTGAGCTACTGCTACCAATGCCTCACAGTATTCACATCATAACACCACAGTTAAATTTACCATAAATATCAAAATGCTTCTAATCTAATGGACAGTGGGTAAAAGGCTTGGAAAAACACATACCTTCTTCTTTTGTCCTGAATCAACTGCAATTCTATTAGTCCAAAAATGGAATAAAATCCAAATTGCACTAAAGTGAGGTACCAACCAAAAGGTTTAAAACCTTCCACTGAAAATATCAATTCCTATAAAAACAAAAACCCACCAAGGTCACGTAAATACACCAAAATATGAAATCAAAACAAAATCAGAATTTTTTCTTTACAGACACGCAAATCTAGTCTTTGCAGCTGCAGGTTTAACTAGAATGTACCTGCCATATGTAGCTTGCAAAGTACTGAAAGAGAGACAATTTACCTTCTCCAAAATGCAATGAGAAAATTTACTGCTGGTATAAATCCACCGAAATTAATGGATAGTTTCATCAGGGAAATATTAATGAGTCAACTATATTCATCTCAAATTATAGATGGCTTCCTGTCCGGTTTTCAGTTGATTTCTGGTTCATTTACCTCAGTAGACTGATTTTAGTCAGAATTCATAAATAGCTCACAATAAATTAAATACAAAATTTCTCTAACAGATATACTTACTGGTAGCATGCACTTAATATTTTGAATGCCAACATGAAATAGCACTTATGATCTTAAAAATTTGCAGGCTGTGGGAACATTTAAAACAAAAGTAGTTTCTTATGGGAAAAAATTTACATGCACTGCATGATGAATCATGTGTGTGCACCAGTTACAGAAACAAAAGTCTACCTAGTAGTTTCCTTTTTGATATTCTGATTTCAGTTACTGATGATTTTTGTCTAACTTTTTGGAAGGTACTTTAATAAACCTCTCAGCTGGTTTTGAAAACTCAGTTGGAAACATTGTGATTTTTAATCATGGCCTTTTTAAATCACTATTTAATTGAGGAGACGATTGGAAAACAGAAATGTAGCTGCCCAAGATAAAAAGAAAAATATCTCTCTTCCTGCTAACCTTAACTAAAACAGCATAAATGTTATAATTCTGCTTAAAAACTACAACTATACTGTGTGTTCCAGCTCTGTCCTGAAGGGACAGCAGAGAGAGTAGACTACTGTTACTGCCCTGTACTCATGGAACTCAAGATCCAAAGGCGTCCACACTAATGAAGACTCACATGTCAGGCTGTACGGTTCTACAATTCAATTTGTTTGTTTTCAGAAGACCATGAAATGGCATTAAAAAAACTCCCCACATTCAAAACAATACTGAAAGGTGTATCTTGCATACAAAAGTTAAAGATCAAGTTTGAATCCAACTGAACCACATAACTATAATGGAATCTTACATTATACAATCACACTGCTCTTGCATTTTGGTAACTTGACTTTGCAATCAGTATCTACTTAAAATGTCTAAACATATTAAAATACTTAACTATATTATGCTACTGATAAAGAAAAGGTGTAGGAGGAATTGGCCCAAGACACAAATTCGTAGCATGTACCTGTAAATATCCATAGATTAGATAAAACATAAAAACTCCAGAAACACAGATGAAAAATTGAGTAGGTTTGTTAAATTTGCTGAGATTCATGCCAAGAACTACGACATCATCTACTGATTTGATGTGAGGAGACATAGCTTGAGATTTGGAAGGTACACTGATGGAAATGTGCTTTCTCGATGAAGCGAATTTCAGATCCATGATTCCTTGTTGGCTGCATTCGGTGCTCCTGTTGTCTTCCCTCTGCTCTTCCCTCTTTGTGTGTCCTCTGTCTGAAAGCTGAAAGAAACACTGAAGTCAGATAAGACATAACATATAGCCTTCCAATAGTATCAGTAAGCAAATGTCACCTTTATGTAGAAAATATAATTAAGAATTCTGTTGAATTGTTTTTATTAAAAAATTTTATTTTTCTTTTCTGATGTCCAAAGTTAACATTATTTAATATCAGAAGCCAACAACACTTTATCAAAGCACTTTTGCTTCATGTGGGTAGTATTCCTACACTTTCACAAAACAAACCAACCCCAAAACATGAGCAATAGAAAACCAGCTTCAGTTTCTCAATGGCTCAAACTAGCCCCTTTATATGTCAGTACTCACAGGAGTGACTTTCTTGGGAGAGAAGTGATCCCCTTGATTAAATCCCAATACAGAAATTGATACAGAAGCACTGTGGTTCCATCCATTTCATTGGCACAGCAAAAATACACCAGACTAGTCCACTACATGGGAAGCTTCCCTAATAACTACAGACTTCGGCCTGTCATTGTTTATAAGTGTTGAAAGAGAAGACATTATTCCCCTCATTCTCACATTTATTCACTATTTATTGCACACCTCTGAGGAAAAAACAAACCAACAAACAAAACAGTAACATGGAAACAAAAAGAAGACAGTCTCAGAAATTATAGTGTAGCAGCTTAATAAATTGACAGGCAAATAATTATTTTCTCCAGTTCAGCTGAGAGTATCCCCCCCCTCTCCTTCTCAGCCTCCATCTAAACACACTGGTCAGTCAGCTGTCCCAAGATTTTTAAGTGCAGATGAGCATGTAGTTCAGCCAGCAGTCAGTAATTAAATTCTGTTTGTATCAACTATTTAGTAATTTGTTTCCCCAAGCTCAAAAATACTTCTACTCAAAGACGCATAAAAAAATGCTTTTCCCACTGTTTTGAAATGTAAAACTTGCTAAAATATAAAAGCTAGATTGTGCAATAAACATAGTAAATGTAATTTGCATAGACATTGGTAATTTATTATACAGTATCAGACACTACAAGTTTAGCTGAAAAATGAAATATTGGTATAAAACTGGCAATATGGGTATGTTACCTTTTTTAATACAACCTCCTATCAAGCTGGAACAAGATTTCTATCAAAAGTTCTGAAAGAATAGCTGGGGACTATAACAGTAGTTTAAGGACTGTAGTAACTATTTGTGCTTAAGTTCACAGCTTTTGTAGAAAAATCAAAACTGTGAGGTAGAAAGTTTATCCTTGTGAATTGTTTGTTAATTCAAAAAATGAGGTGTCCATCAAAAAAAAAAAAGGAAGAAGTTTTTCAATAAAAACAGTACCAATGTTATGCCATGGCACACAAGTGAGCAGACACACAAGTGTACAGAATCAAGAGTTCTGATCACCTTCAAAGACGTAGTCAAAGAACAACTGCAGAAAAAAGGCATCAGGAAGGAGGAACAGATTGACCCTCCTATGAACTGAAATAAGATTAAAGTGTAACTTGTCTAGCCTAGCAACATCCCCATGAAAAGGAAACAGAGTTACTTTTATTGAAAGTATCACAGAGATTACCCCTAAGGAGGACAAATTATTCTAATTTTAAGGATAGTAGCATAAAACCAAATGGGCATGTACATGAACAAACTTTACTGGAAACTACCTTGTCATCCCTAGACTACCTGTATCCTAGAGGAGCCTAAAAATGAAAGAAGGAACAACTGAACTATTTTTAAGGTGAAGGTTATGAAAGCAGTTATGAGGAGCTGTTAAGACTGGGCACGATGACTGCAGAGTCCCATTTAGTACTGTGTTTATGACATTACAGCACTACAGAAAGAAGGTACCTGTAGAAGGCAGTCATAGAATAACCTGAGTTGGAAGGGACCCATAAGGATCATCAAGTACAACTCCTGGCTCCACACAGGGCCAGCTGGTGACCCTTATGGGGTCACTAAACCAGGATACGAATTACTGCTCTCCCCAGAAGAATTGCATGCAAAATCAGGACTCGCAAGTTCAAGCACAAGGAAGAAATCACCACGAAGGAAACACAATCTATTTAGAAATCTATCCATCACTGACATCTTAGCTGAATTTGTATTTTCATTGGTGTCAGTTCAGAGCTTTCCCATCCAGCATATACTTCCTCTTGATATGCACACATTTGTTAATGTCACACTTTCTCAGCAGGAACAAGAGCTACTACAGAGGTAATCAGAGTCTGGCTTTCCACCTAGATTGAAACACAGAGAATGACATATGCCCAGCAGAAGACAGCCATGTACTGTCATGTGTGCTTCAAGAGTTCAAAAATGGAGTGAACTGTATAATGCATACTTTTGTAGCTACATTTTCCACTCTGGGCACTGATTTATGTATTATTTGTGTAATACCTGTGTTAGGGTCAGACAAGGTAGAGGGGCAAAGAAACAGTCACAAGTGTATTTACTTATTTGGTCCTGCTGAAATTAATTTAACTTTCTTCATAGTAACTTGTATGGTGCTGTTTTAGATTTGTGACCAAAACAATGCTGATAACACAGTAATGTTTTAGCTATTGCAGAGCAGAGCTTGCACAACACTGAGGTCTTTTCTGTTTCTCCCTTAACCCTCACCCAGTGAATTGTCTGCAGTGTGTGCAAGAGATTCGGTGGGGGCACAACCAGACAGATGACCCAAAGTAACTGGGGATATTCCACCCTATGAAGCATCATGCTCAACATTAGAAAGTGAGGGAGTTTAGGGAAGCTAGACATCCTTTGCTCAGGAACTGACTGGGCATGTTTACCTGAGGGAAAATTGCCTTTACATCACTTGTTTTGTTTTCAGTCTCTCTTTTTACACTCTTCCTCTGCTTCCTAAACATTTTTTTTCCCCTCAACCTGTAAGTTTTCTTGCTTTTACTCTTCCTTTCCTCTTCCCCCATCCCTCTGGGAGTTGGGGAGGGCGGGAAGTGAGCAAGCAGCTATATAGTGACCAGCTGCCTCCTGACATTAACCCGCACCACAATTAACACATATTCTAATTTTCAACCACATAGATTAAAATATTTCCTCAGGAACATCAGCAGCTTTTACAATCTGTCCATTTAATTTCTTGCAGACTACCAAGTCTGCCACTAAAGCAGTAAGAAACACTGATGGCTATAGTCATGCCCAAGGCCATCCCAAAGATGATGACGCATAGCAATTGGTCCTTGCTGCTATGTTCTAAAGGAAACAAACAAAAATTACCACGTTCAAGGAACATTATTTAATAAGTGAAGAAACTGGGAATGTATGTATCCATTTGAAACACTCCCCATCAAGTCATTTTATTACCAACAGCAACAGAACTCACTCTTCTGAAGTCTGCTGTGACTTCTTAACCTGTTATTTTTTTAAGTATCAAAAAAGCTGTTCATCCTCCTCTAACTAAATTCCCTTAAGCTGCTGATCCCCTTTTTGCAGAAAAAACCCTGGTTTACGAAAATTCAAGTGACTTAAGAACTGTCCTGCAGTATGTAAAATAGCGTATTCCTCTCCTTTTCTTTTCCCACATGTGCATAAAATGTAATCAAAATGTTATTTAGATCAAAGACTTTTTGTTTCTTCCACTCTGAAAAAAAGTCCTTGGCAGAGCATTTAAACCTCACACACAGGAATACAGTGAATATTACATGAAAAAGCAGCATATGAACAATTAACCAGAACAATTCTTTGGCCTCCAAAGAAAGTTAATGGCTTGTTCCAAGCATGGAAAAAGCATCACAGAGAAGCCAGGGCTTTTTTATTTAACTCTGAAGAACACCCATAAAAAATACCGGTTTGGTAGAAACCAGCTTCTCGCTACTCTTAAAAGAAATGGCTCAGATGAGCCTGACGAGGCAAGTTCCAGGCTGGCGCTAGGAAAGATGCCGTTTCCTTTGGAGCCAGTCCCCCCAAGGCCTGGTGGCAGGGCAGCAGCTGGCACCCTAACAGCGATGCTCCGGGTCGCAGGGACGCAAACGTCCGTCTGCCGGAAATCAAAGCGGAACCCTTGCTCGGGGGGAGCTGGCTCCTGCCCCGACGGCAAAGCAGGGAAGAGGACAAGGAGCCACCAGCAAGGCCCCGGAAGCTTCCTTCCGCTCCACCGATGAAGCCACTCGAGTTCCTGCGGACTGGCTCACGCCACTCCCCGAGGCCAGGGCAGACGTGGCTCTCCCGAGCACCTACCGGCTGCCCCGGGCAGGGCCGGAACTAAGGCTTCCGAGCACCGACAGGCTGCTGCTCCTCCCCCTGGGGAGGGGGAACGGCCTCGCCGCTCAGCAACCCCGAGGGCCCAGCGCCGCGGGACACCCCCTCCGCCGGCCGGCCGAAACCCTCCCGCCAGCCAGCCGGCCCCAACACCTTCCTTCCCCTTCCCGTTCCCCCTCCACGGCCCCCCGCGCTCCTCACCGTCGCGCCCATGGCTTCCCCAGGAAGCGACCCCATCTCCTCCCCGCTCGCCGCGTGGGGGAGGAGCGACCCCGCCCCGTACCTGTCCGGCCGGGGAGGAGCGGAGCGGCACGGCGGCGGCAGCAGCCGGCCGGCCGGCCAGCCACCNNCGCCCCCCCCCCCCCCCCCCCCAGCCGCCGCTCCCGCTTCCTCCAGCCTCGCTCTCCGCCGGAAGTACCGATGGGGGTACCAGGGGTCGGGGGGAGCACCGAGCTTATCGAGAGCGCGCCGCTGACTCGGCGTTCCGCTACGTGTCCTGAGGCAGGAGAGGGTGGCGCCCTTCAACACCCTCCTCACCCCGCGGTGGGGGGCGGGGCTACTCCCTCCGCGGCTCCCGGGCGTTCTCCTCGGGGAGGGGATGGCGGGGAGGGGGCAGACGCCGCTACGCGCCCTGCTCCGCCACCGTACCAGTGCGGTGTGAGTCTCCCGGTGTGGGGAAGGAGTCCCGGGCGAGGAGCGGGCGTCTGGCGAGGGCGGGAGGGGAGGCGGGGCCAACCACCGCTCTCCTTCGGCCTCCAAGGAGACGGGAGGGGAGGGGAGGGGAGGGAGTGGCGCGGCGCGGGCCCCGAGGGCTTACACACAGCCTGGGTGTCGGTGCGGTTTGACCCGGCGGGCGGGCGGGCGGNGCGGGCGGGCGGGCGGACCAGCCGGAATGGTCTGGAAAAGCCCCGGCGGGGGGATTGGGGACACGCGCAGGTGCTTCGAGGCGCGGAACAAGCTTGGGACCCGCGGCAAGTTTCGTGCTGAGGATGGACTGGCTGGCCCCTCGCGTCACTAGTCGGTCACCCAGCCGGGGCCGGGGCCCTCATTAAAAATAAACCAAAAACTCAGTCCCAACGCCGCGCGTCACGCTGCAGCGATGGCCTCTTGTCATCCTTCCGTGTGGGACCGCGGGGAGAAAACGATAATTAAAGTATTTAATAGCGGCAAGCAGAAGAGGTAAACGAGCGCAGTAACTGGGTGATGGGTGGAGAGCAGAGCAGCCCAGCCAGCCGGTAAGGAGCTCTGTGGAGGGGCACCTGAGGGCGCCCTCAGGAGAAGGCACGAAGTAGGTGGAACTCGAAAATACATAAAGTCTAGCTATTGATCATATCAGGCTGTAAAAGGGAAACACTGTGTTTCTAACAACAGTGCGCTGAAGTATTTAACGCTATACATAAATATGCATCCATTCGCCTGTAGTGTTTGGGAAAGGTGAGTTTTGATGTTTGCAGTATCTTAAAAGTTTTCTTTTACCTTTGCCAGCGCTACTGTAGTAAATCAGCATGGATAGTATCAAGTCCATCACCATTTAATACATTTTCATAAGGTTATTAAGTGGCAAACACCAAAAAGAAAGGCTGTCCTTCAGGGTGACTTCAAAAATAACGATACTTTTGAACCTATCTTTTTGAGAGGCTCCAGTGATTCTTGGTTTGGGGTTTCCTCTGTGCTGAGTGATTTCACATTTAGCAAACAGCTGGGTTTCTTGCAACAAATAGGGATTGTGCTTTTTGCTGTGCTCAGGGTAGAAGTGACAACCTCAATAATTCAAATAAATAAAGTCAAGATGGGATTCTCTAGTTTCCTATAAGTAAATACTCCAGATGTGGCATCAGTAATGAATGTCACTATTACAGTGTTATGGTTCAGCCCCATCTGAGCCCCAGGCACTGCTTACTCTCTCATCCATCCCCTGGCAGGATGGGGAGGAGAAATGGCCAAAAGCCCCTGTGGGGTAGGTTGGGGCAGTTCGCTGGGACAGCACAGAGAGAAGGGAACAATAACAGCAACGCTCAGGACAGAATACACATAGGATGATAACAGCACATGATGACCTGCCAGACACTCCAACCACCCCAGAGCCACCCTGGCCCCTTTTATGGGGGGTGTGAAGTCAGGTGGTACGGAAACACCCTTGGCCAGCTGGGCTCATCTGTGCTGGCTCCTTGGGAACACTAACTCTGTCCTAGCTGGAACCAGGACAGGCCATTAAAGAAGACACAACCTCCATACAAGGTACCAGCACAAGCCAGGGTGGCTATGCTAGGACGAAGACTGCCTCATCCTTATCTCCCTTGTCATAAGCAAGGGTGACTAAACAGGCCTTTGACCTGGCCCAATATTTGTTCTTAGGTTAGCTCTCAAGCCCAGATATCCATTGATATTTCATCAGAGCCCACATCATGTATCTCCACGATGTATAAAAAGCCGCATCCTTACTCAGCAAACCTCCCAAATCTTACACTTCAAGAAAGAATATCCATCACACCTTCACCTCTCAGAAGCAGGGCCTGAATTCAAACTTTGCACAGCTGTGACACACCCTATTATTTACAGTCTAGAAGGCCCTAAACTATTACAAAAATCATGCAATAGGACAGTGAGAAATTTTTATACAGAAAACATTCTATCAATCATCCTGCCTCACTAGTATTTACCTTGCTGTTATCTCCAGTGTAATGAAAGACCTGCAGGCACAAGCAAGACAGCTTTGACTTGCATGCTCTGGAGTGTCATCAGCATAATGCTGTCGATTTTGGGTCATATGCCTGTTCAGAACTGATTAAAAAGAAGTAATTCTAAATAAGGCTGCGTGTGACCTAAACTTGTAAAGTTACTTTAACACCCTCAGATGACAAAGTACAAAATATTTTGAATACATGCAGGCTTAAGCACATTTTTTTCTGCTATCAGCCAGTTAGGACTGCAAAATTCCCTATAAAGTTATTCCGAACAAGTGGTAGAATATACATCTGTACACCCACTCTTCTCTCTGAAAAAAATACTCAGTGTTTGTGTTTCCAAGTACTACCATGTATATGCACCAGTGACAAGACAGATATAATGAAGTTGTATCTAGACAGATAGCAACACTTGATAGATTAGCTGTCTGGTTGTATGCTCTGTGTTTTAAATGCAATTTAAAAATTTAAAAATCAGTATTACAGTGCTTTGTAATGTCAGAGGCAGAACCTTAATTTAACTTTATAATTCTAGATACAATAGCTTTCTCTTGACTATGAAGTGATGTATCACACATTTCAAACTGGGTATTCTATAATCATAGAGCTTTTCGTTGCTGCTAAAACTGCAATTTAGTTTCTGAGGCAGTAAAATGCAGTAATACAAAGAATACATTAGAAAAGGTTTTAAAAATTAGGCTAAGAAAAATCATCGCAGCTGGAATTTAAGTACAGAAAATTACAGGACT
Organism: Zapornia atra; assembly: GCA_013400835.1. Classification (NCBI taxonomy): domain Eukaryota; kingdom Metazoa; phylum Chordata; class Aves; order Gruiformes; family Rallidae; genus Zapornia; species Zapornia atra. Next base: position 81,734 of record VZTU01013785.1, read on the forward strand.
CAGAAAATATTTATTAGGGAAGCCTAAATAATATGCATTTGAAGGTAAAAATACACGCTGTTTGAATTGAATTGATACTGTGATACTTAATTAGCCATCCCCCGTTTGAAAGGACACTCATTCCAAATTTATAAAATATTCCTAGCAAAAAGCTAATCAGGTCTTTCTTCTAATCATGCCTTATTTATTTTGTTCTCATTCCACAGCATCTCAGAACAGCAATAAAAACCTGTACAAAGCTGACAGGAAAATCTTACTGTGAAACATGCAATATTAAATTGTCAGTAATACCATTATATTTGTCAACAGAAGGCAACTGTTGCCCTTCCCCCTCTTCCCCATGCTACAGGCTCTCTCTCTGTCAACCGAGTTTATAGGTTTACCTAACTCCCACAGACACAGGAGATCACAAGCTATGACAGCCAAAATGCACTTTCATCTCACCAAAATACTTACTTTTGCATAATAATTAGTTGCCATGAATACAAACCCTAAAGCAGAATTCATAGGAAAATAGGAGGCTTTGCATGTAATTCCCCACCATTTTTGGTAAATGCAAGAAACCAGTAAGTTACATGGGGTTTGGCTGTATCAAGACTCACAAACTGCATCCACATTTGCATAGATCATGCTTTATTCACCATAGCCTTGTATAAATAATTTTAGCATCTGCTAAAACCTGCACTGCTCTGAGAGGCGGTTTCATGCTTTGGAAATTGTTTTTACTTTGCCTTTCATAGAATCACAGACTGGTTTGGGTTGGAAAGAACCACAAAGATCACCAAGTTTCAACCCCCCTTCCATGGGCAGGGACACCCTCCGGTAGAGTAGGTTTCCCAAAGCCCCATCCAGCCTGGCCTTGGACACTGCCAGGAAGGGCACAGCCACAGCTTTGAGGGTCGTGATCAGTGAAGCAGAATCTGAATGGAGGCCTGTGACTAGCGGTGTTCCCCAGGGCTTGGTGTTGGGTCCAGTCCTGTTTAATATCTTCATTGACGACCTTGATAAGGGAATAGCATCCACCCTCAGCAAGTGCTGATGATACAAAGCTGGGAGGGGTGGCTGACACGCAGGAACACTG